>JAHQCQ010015007.1:79143-115515 GCA_023539305.1 Ilex asprella
AAAGAGTGGGATGGGCAAACCTAGTTTGGATCCTAATAGACCGAACTCATGATCACAAGTGGTTCAGAACCCAAATGGAACCAATTCCATTCCAATGGAACATGAACACCCCCCATGAAACTAAAGTACTTTAAACACAAGTTGAATGAAAATAGAATTCTTGTTTCTTCCCCTAGAGAGGTTGCTTGCAAAGGCTATTGTATTTGGAGAAATACACTAGTGGGATACTTTGTGGAGAAAAAACTTCCATACTCAGTTGTTAATGGTATTGCCCACAAGCTTTGGCAAATAACAATGGATTCTTCTTTTTCAAGTTTTCTTCTGAGCAGGAAAGTGCTAGAGTGCTTGAGATGGCCCCATGGATTCTTATGAGCAGACCACTTATTGTCTATTTCTTGGAAGTGTCTATTCTAGGAAGTGCAAGTTTACAAGGTCAGAAGTTATCTTCAGTGACAGTAATTTCTCACGCCCCAATCGATTAATGTTTTGGTTTGCTCTCCTATATTAATTTATGATTGTAGCTTCCATAGCCTTTTTTTCACATTATGTAGCCAATTATATTTTCTAGAGTCTCAACAAACTCGAACGTATCCGCTCTAATGACCAATCTCTCTCTCTCTCTATATATATATGCATATATATATCTTTCTCACTCTGTCCAAAATATTGTTTTCTATTTTTTTTTGGAATTGGATCTCATTAGATTGAAAGATGAATATGTTAATATCTTATGCGTTTGTCAGAAATTTTCTGGGAGCAAATGAAGGGGGTGGCTCCCTTTATTACATGTGTGAAGGCATTAAATGAGCTCACGTGATGATGACAAAGCAGGGCACGTGATGAAGACAACTGTCATTCGTCCAATACACCTAGCCAAACTTATCAGTGTTATCGGCAAAACAAAGTGTTCGGCCAAGCTATGTGCTCAGCCAAGTAATGAAAGAGCTCGGCTACTACTGAATTGTTCAACGTGTTTGGAGTGTAATAAAAGAGCTTGACTCTTATCAAGACCGAGGTGTTTTCATCAATACATGGAAAGATAAAAATTCGCCTATAACTATGGCATGAAGATAAACGAATCAACGAAATTGTAAATATCAGTAGGAATTGTTAGAGAAATATCAACAACTTCCCAAACTTAATCACTAGAATAAAGGAATGTGTGCCACCTTGAATCTAAAATCAGGAGAAACCCTAGAAGGGGAAGGACCTATAAAAGGAATAAAAGGTCAAGGTGAAAGGTACACCGAACTCTTCTGGTCTTCTTCCGTTCATTTTAGTTCCATTACTGACTTAAGCATCGAAGTGTCTTCGATCGAAGTACTTCGATCATGGATAATTTGCTCGTTTTGCAGGAAAGATATTAGGAGTCCGAAGTTCAGGATTCATCTGGTATCAGAGATATCACTACAACAAAAATCGTTTTTGCGACGATTTTTTTCGTAGCTAAATTAAAAAAAATCGTCGCAAATTATTTTTTGTGACGTTTTTTTTTTCGTCGCAAGTTTGTCGCAATAGCCTCGTCTCAGAAAGTATTTTGCGACGGAAATTTATTTTCATCGCTAAAAACAGAATTTGCCACGAAAAAAAAAGAAGTTGCTAAAAGTGATAAAAACGTAGCTAAAATCTACTCCACCAGCGTAAAAAAATAATTAATTAATTTTTAACGACGTAAAAAAATCGTCGCAAATATATTTTTCATAAATAACGAAAATTAAAAAAATAATTAATTAATTTTTAGCGACGTGAAAAAATCGTCGCAGATATATTTTTCATAAATAAAAAAATTAAAAAAATAATTAATGAATTTTTAGCGTCGTAAATAAATCGTCGCAAATATATTTTTCATAAATAAAAAATTTTAAAAAAATATTTAATTGATTTTTTGCGACGCAAAAAAATCATCGCAAATAAATTTTTACATAAATTAAATATTTAAAAAATAATAATTAGATTAATTTTGTGCGACGTAAAAAAACGTCGCAAATATTTTTTCATAAATAAAAAATTTTAAAAACAATAATATAATTAATTTTTAGCGACATAAAAAAATCGTCGCAAATAATTGTTTAAATAAATAAAAAAATTAAAATATAATTAATTAAATATGATTGTGGATGCGTATACAGCTGCATATGTGCTATGAAATAGGAGCCGCAAAAAAAAAATTGATTTCACCCATATTGAGTTATAATCACACCATTCAAATAATTTAATAAGACTAAGGAAAGGAAAATATTTTATTGATAAAAGAAACAATTACAAAAATCAAATAACAAATTTGTTTGAAAGAATACAACAATTCACACGTAGATTCTGACAGACACTTGATAGCCTTCAAAATGCACAGACAACAAGCATCTCCAATGCACAACATCACCCTGGCATCATCCCAACAGCTATCCTCAAACCCTTCACAGCAATGTAGCAGAAACACAGTAGATACAACCCCATTAAATTGCCTGCTCCATTCAATATACCTCCTAGATTGGAAATACCTTTTGCATCAGTGCAAACACCAACTCAGGGGTCTCTGGTATTCCATGTTCTAGAAAGGCCTGAAGCATTGTGTATATAGTTAGTGGTTCTTTCTTTTATACCAAACACACGACAAACATGGCATAAGATTTAAAGTGAATGCACCAACCACACCCGATATATGGAGAACTGTCCAAAATATATCCTAAAAAAGATGTTTACGGCTTTTCAAGTCATAAAAAGTATCAAATTTTGTGCAATAATGCTGAGAATTTTTCCCATCCCCTGTCCTGCAATGTTTTATGCCAGCAGTCATTGTAAAAGTCATAGTTTCTCCATAGAGACATGATCTAAGATAGATATGAGAATAAGATAGAGTTTTATGGACTTTTTACCCCTCCGTGTGCAAGGGTGATAGCCAAGAGGGCTGCTACTTGCATGACCCATGAAAGAGGATTCCACATAAAACCCAGAAATTTGAGTAGTTTATTCTCCTGTGATAGAATTGACAAAATTACTTGTCAACACACATCGTAAAAAATTTGTTACACTGAAAATTTCCTAAAACAAACCACGGGAGCAATACAAACTGAATAGAGATACAATTTTATGAGGGTGGGTGTATTCAATTAGATTCAAACTTGAGTCATTTAATTTTGAACACGAGTTCTCAAGCACAAGCACAAGCTCAGACTCAATTCGTTTATAGATGCTCAAAATACTCTCTGCAAACTAACAATACCTGAACATTATATGAATCCTATAGGTTCTCAATGACTGGTAAGAGTTCAAATTATACTGGCATCATGAAGAATGAGCAAGCAAATATGCACCCAATAATAAATAGCAATTTGAAAGATGTTGCGTCAACACAAATCAATCATAGATTCCAAAAAAAAATCTATGTTGAAAGAATTTCGTTTGTAATTCTTTACATAACGATTCCAAAAATATTGGATCCCTAACTACCTAAGCAAATTGTTGATAAAACTCTAAAATGACATGAATATTTAAACCACGACGAGTGGTAAACTAAGAACTCATCTGAAAACATTTATTATACATAGAGATGATTACTACATATGTTGGATCTCCCACGTCACATTGAAATAAAACATAGGAAGGTCTGTCACGGTAATAGGTGGACTAAAATATAAAAGCTATATGAACACCTCTCATTTAGGAGGATTTTCAAGCAGTGTAGAAGCCATAGGAAGTATCAAAAGTTTTGATAATCAGGAAGCAGGTGGGGCGCATGAAAAGTAGATAAAAACAGCAGAAAAAAGGAATCAAATTACATATAATAGGGGCCTAGAGAATAAATCTCTCATCCTCTTCATTGTCCTCCTCGTCCCATTCAAGGGGCTTAACAGAAGAGACAAGAGGACCACCATAAGAAGAGCTTTTCAAGGTATGATCAAAAGCCTCAGCATCATACTTCAATGAACGCTTCCCCGATGGTTCAAGAATCTCAATACGAACTGCAGGGGACAGTGATCGGCCCACCGCTTGAACATGAGACACACTGCAAGGTGTCAATAAAGTATAGAAAAGAGTAAGAGCCAATCATGATGCTCTACATAACTTCGTTCTCAAGAATAGATTACACCACCTTTTTTTCTTCTCTCTTTAAGTCTAAAGATTACACCACCTCAAACTACCTTTTATTGAATTGGTTACTAAGAGACTTAAAATGATAAAAAGTGCAAGGCAAAAGAAGTAATCAAGTTATCTAGTATGCAATTTTGAAGTCTCAAATATATGGACTTGTCACAAAGAACACAACTTGATGTCCATTTCTATTTCCCATAGTTAAAAGTCAAATTCAGCAGGCTCAACAAGCATTAAAATATTTAACAAAAAAAAAAGATGGGTCTGGGACTAACCATATGTAAAATAAACCATCGATATCATGTATCTGAACCCTACCCAACAGCTCAATCTGCAAAAATCCACCAATGCAAAGAACAGGTTCTGGCTGCTGGAACTTCTGCAAGGAATTTTCTTGATTGCAGGAAAGTTGTTTAAGCATTGAGCTACTCAAATATGAAGTTCAATAGCCATTCAAAGTACGACAACAAAAGATTACACCTTTGTGGGAAGTAAAAATTATGAATAAGTGGAAAAAATTAATTTTTAATTCAAATACATGCTAAAGAATACGTCGTAGGAAGAGAAGCCATAAATTATTAACAAATATTTCATATACTTTGTGAGCACTAACCTTCTCTAACGAAGAAATAATAAAACCAACCCTATTTCTCAGCCAACTTAAGCTGACTACATTTTAAGTTAAAAAGTTATTGTTTGCATTCATGGAAATGCAGAGTTTGTCAATCGAATATCAAAGCTATTATAGTAAATGGCTGAGTTTTAAACCCCAACCCCACCCCCCGAGGGGGGGCAAAAAAATAGTTTAATGATTGATAAAGAAAAAGGTTAGGTCAGAACGCCATACCAAGGTACAACTCACCTGAGCCATTGGAAACTCTACTGACGTGTATGTCCATATGAACTTGTCATCTGCAGGTTGTAGTAACATTCTTGACAAGTTAATTTGTTAATCCAAATGTCTAGGTCATTACATTCACTTCTTCTTTGTATAAAAAAAGAAATCTTTACTGACATATATACCAATCAATTCACAAGGAATCAATTTATGTCAACTGGAATACATAGGGATGTTATGGCAAAAATTTCCCTGATTGCACAATTATAAGGTTCCCCACCAATAGGCAGAACAGAACGATGAGGACAAGAAAGCTCAACAAAAAGCCTCACCAACCACATTTCAAGCTCCATTCTTGCAGGTCGTCAAAAAAAAATTTAGCCTAATCTTCTAGATCAGCAGCAAAATTAATCTCAAACCAGAAATAGGAATACAGGTCTAACAACTCAACACAACTAATCTCCATTCATGCACATCCAAAAGTTTGAATAAAACCACATACATGTAGTGGTTAACCACCACATGCATGGAAAATATATATGGTGCCAGAAGCCCACCAAAATGGCACCAGAAGCACGAGACCGCACCAGCACGAACAAGATCATCTGGATCATCTAGAAACATTAGGATATTCAGTGCCACGTCAGTTTGAAGGCATCGCAAGAAATCTATACGAGTCTCCATCTAAAGTGACCCGTCAAAATAGTAAACACAATCCACCAATGAGCAATCTATTCAAGCCTCCACACCTGACTTAACTGCGAATGCAGAATTAGAGCATATAGATACATATACATAAGGTAAGTTGAATTCTGAAAAAATCAGAATACCCTCCAAAGCACACTTACAATACGCATACATGAGATGCGTTTGAGCACATTATTATCATATGAATCGCAGTTAACTCAACAAAAAATAATAGATTCGATATAAAGCGAGTAAACCCCAAGTACCCTTCCACAAATACAACAGCAAAAACCATATAATCGAACCCAAGTACTGCAGGGGTTAAACCCCGTTATTACACGTGTTGCAGCATTGATTGTACTCATGTGATGTTGACAGGACAAGACACATGACCAAAACTCTGAATTCACTCGTTAAGCCTTTCATCCGAACCGAGCTCGTTAGTGGTTCATTAAACCTAGGGCTAGCTCGGTTCTCTTTGTTACCAAGCTAAAGTCTGTAAGCAGAGCAAGGTAAGAGCTCAGTTTGTACCAAGCCGAGGTGATTAATCAACAATAGAAGAGCTCGGTTTGTACTAAACCGAGGCGAGCAATATGTTCGGCAAATACTGGAGGTTTTCGGCCTTCATTGCCCGAGCTATTTCAAACGATAGACACAGATATAAAGAACTGTCTAAAATCTAGGCAATCAGATAAACGAAATAGACGAAATTAAATATATCGAGAGATTGTAGGAGAAGAATGAGTAACTTCTCAAATTGAAACACGTAGAAAGGAAGGGATGCCGCCTGGCATAGAAATTGGGGGAAACCCTAATTGGTTAATTACCTATAAGAAGACAAAGGAACCAAGGTGTAAGGTACGCGGAATTCAGCTCGTCTTCTAGCAATTCCTACAATTCCATTACTGACTTAAGCATCGGAGTGCCTTCGATCGAAGCACTTCGATTTTGAGCAGTTTGTTTGTTTTGCAGAAAGGAGATTGGGATATAAAGCATAGCATTCTATTTTTCAGAAAAGATCATAAATCGAGTGTTGGAGGTATTATTTTTCTCCTCTACATTTTTGGTGCCGTCAGTGGGAAAACTAAAAATTTCTCAATCTTGCGAACACAAAGCTACGATATCGAGACTCAGGAGTGCTATCGGATCGCCTATAGGCAGCCTTGCTTTGGGGGGTTCAGATCCTACACCCTCACCAGGCGATGGCAACACAAGGTTGCGTGCAAGCGCAAACCCACCTAGGCCCCATGGGGATGACAAGTTATCCTCAGCAAGTTTCAGGCCCTTTGGAGATAGAGGCCGCCATATTAAAGGTCATGGTGAATCTGTTCGTGCCGATGAAGAAAATCACTCGCTGGCAAGGTTGGTCCAATCACTGTAAGATCGGCTTGATGCTCATGACAATCTGTTCAAAAATTCTTATGCTCGGGAGAAAGACTTGGAAAGAGAAAACGAGGAATTAAAAGCCAGGGTTAGAGAAATGACCTAGAAGGACACCAGGGATAAGCAAGAAAGAGAAGTCCGGCACGACAATGTGGAAAAGAAACTTAGCCGAGCCAGAACTACCGACGAAGATGAACTCCATCGAAAGAAACCCCGGGTCTAGGAGGACGAATGGAAGCAGTATATTGATGACGAACTCAATAGCCGTTTGAGGAGGTCGAATCAAAGGTCGGCACGGGAACTGGCCAGAAGGGCTATAAGAGAGTATGGTGACGGCTTGGATTCATCTCCATTCGCAGCTTGGATAGAAAAGGGACGAATCCCGAGTAAATTCACTGTCCCAAACTTCAAACTATACGATGACAAAACCGACCCAACTTCACATATCAGACACTACAGACAGCTCATGACGATTCACAGAAGAAACGAGCCCCTGCTCTGTATCATTTTCCCCAGCAGCCTCGGGGAGTCGGCCATGAAGTGGTTCGACAGCCTACCAAAGGGGACAATTGATAGTTGGGCTAGGCTAGCCGAACAATTCACAGCTCGATTCATTACGAGCAGTAAGCAGCCTAAGGATGTTGGGGCACTATTAACACTCAGAAAGAGAAATAACGAAAGCTTGGGAGAGTATGCCCATCGTTATTGGGAGACTATGAATGAAGTTGAGGGATGTAGTCAAGAGATTGCAGTTGCATCATTCAAGATCGGTTTGCCGAAGGAAAATCCACTGTACCAGTCACTAACCAGGAGGCCGGCCGCAGATTTGGAGGAACTTATGGCAATGATTGAAAAATACGTCAAGGTTGATGACGACCTGACGAGGGAAGTAGCGAAAGAGCCATCGAACCGAAGACAGATCGGCAGAGAAAAGCAATCGGAGCCGAACAGAGATGAAATAAGGAAGAACGACAAAGATGGTTACCCCACAAGGACACCCTTCCTAGGGGTACATACTTTGTTCAAAGAATCGATACATAAAATACTGAGCTAGATAAAAAACAAGCCCTTCTTCAAATGGTCAAACAAGCTGATGGGAGACCCCTCTAAAAGGAACCCGAACTTTAGGTGCTCATACCACCGAGACGTGGAACACATGACTGAGAACTGTAGGGCCCTGAAGCAACACTTAGAATAATTGGTGAAGGCTGGACACCTCTCGGAGTTCATTGAGGGTGGACAGGAAAACAAAGGAGGATCCGAACCAAAGGATGACAACAACATGCCAGCTGGTGTAATTGATGTGATTCACGCTACCACCAACATAAATATGTCAACAAATAATTTGGCTCGGGCTTATATTCAGAAAACAACAAAGGAAAGAGAGGTCTATGAGTTAAGGTTGATCCCGGAGATTACAAACAAAAGAATCAGGATGGAAGAGTCCCCAAGAGCTATTTGTTTTACCGAGTGAGATCTGGAAGGGGTACACCAGCCACATAACGATGCTCTGGTGGTGACGCTTTGGATTGCTAATTTTGATGTTAAAAGAGTCTTGATCGATCCCGGGAGTTCGTCAGAAATCATGTACGTGGACCTGTTCGAAAAGCCTGGGCTAAGGAAAGCAGACCTCAAGCCCTCAAACACACCGCTTGTTGGTTTTAGTGGTAAAACGGTTCTGCCTAAGGGGAGGATCACCCTGCCAGTAAAGACCGGTCCAGTTTGTCTTATGACCGAGTTCCTGGTAGTAGATACGATATCAGCGTACAAAGCAATAATGGGACGATCTTGGTTACATGAAATGAAGGCGGTCCCGTCAACATATCATCAGATGTTGAGATTTCCTTCACCTGATGGAATAGTGAACATTCGAGGGGACCAGGTCAGCTCAAGGACTTGTCTTTTGGCCTCGGTAAAGGCAAAGAATAAGTGTCGAGGGGACAACTCGACAGAAGAGCAAGAAAAATAGCAATCAATTGGTGACAGTTCGGCCGATCTCCACTGCCCGACTGTCAATGAAAATTCTGAAGTACCTTCAGGCGCAGAGGAAGAGATCCCAACCCGAACCATCGAAGACTTATCTGAAGTACCTTTGGACAAGAATGGAGACGCGAACAAGTATTTCATGATAGGAACAACCCTTATTCCAGAACAGAAGGCTGGTCTCATCGCCCTGCTTCAGGAGTATGCCGATGTATTTGCATAGAGCACTAATGATATGCTCGGCGTACCTCCGGAGGTCACATGTCATCATCTAAACATCAATCCGAGCTATAAATCCGTCAGGCAAAAACTAAGGAGGTCAGCCCCACAGCATCGGGAGGTTGTAAAGGAGGAGGTGGCTCGGTTATTGGAATCAAAAACAATTAGAGAGGTAAAATATCCGACCTGGCTGTCAAATACCGTAGTGGTAAAAAAGAAAACTGGGAAGTGAAAAGTTTGTGTAGACTTCACCGACCTAAACAAAGCTTGTCCGAAAGATAGCTTCCCACTGCCGAAGATAGATCAGCTGGTGGACGCAACAGCCGGGCACGAGCAGATGAGTTTCTTGGACACATTCAGGGGATATCATCAGATCCCCCTAGCTTAAGAGGACCAAGAGAAGACTGCTTTCATAACACCGGATGGGACGTACTGCTACAAAGTAATGTCGTTCGGATTAAAGAATACGGAGGCAACATATCAGAGGTTAGTAAACAAAATGTTTTCGCATATGATCGACAATACTGTTGAAGTTTATATTGATGATATGGTAGTTAAAATTCGGAAGGCCGCTTCCCATTATGCAGACCTCAAGGCCACATTCGAGGTTCTGCGAAAATATAATATGAAGTTAAATGCCTCTAAGTGTGCCTTTGGAGTCGGTTCGGGAAATTTTTTAGGATTTCTCGTTACACATCGAGGGATAGATGCAAACCCCGAGCAGGTAAAAACAATTACCAAACTACATCCAGATACACCCCTTTAGAGAAGCTTGCGCTAGCCCTTATTAGTTCGACATGAAAACTCAGACATTACTTCCAGGCTCATCAAATCACAGTACTCACTGACAAGCCGTTGATGCCATTATTTCTCAAAGCCGACCTTTCCGAACGAGTGGCCAAATGGGCCGTTGAACTCGGGGGGTTTGACGTACGCTTTGAACCCATAAACGCAATAAAGGGCCAAGTAGTTGCCGACTTCATTGCTGAATTTCAGTCGAACAACATTTTAAGAGAAGGCCTTAATAGCAATGAAGGAAATGGCCTCAACGGCGAATGGATCCTTTCGGTGGACGGGGCCTCAAATCAAAAAGGTGCCAGAATTGGAATCATTCTTGTAAGTCCCGAAGGATGTGCACTGGAGAAAGTAATCAGGCTTGGCTTCAATGCGTCCAACAATGAAGCAGAATACGAGGCCATGATAGCTGGAATAAGGTTGGCAGTTGAGTTGGGGGCAAGGAAGCTCCAAATATTCTCTGATTTACAGTTAATACTAAACCAGATAATAGGGGAGTACGCGGCTAAGGATGAAAGGATGATAGCATATCAAGCCATCGCAGAAAAGGAACTGAGTAAGATTCCCGAGTATTTAATCCAGCAAGTTTCGAGAGCAAATAACACGCATGTCGATGCCTTAGCATCACTAGCCTCCACAATAGAGCAAGACACTGAAAGATTTATCACTGTGGAATTTCAAGCTGAACCAAGCATTTTGCCGACCAGAACGGATGAAATATTGTGCAATATCCCCGAGCCAAGCTGGATGGACCCAATAGTAAGTTTTCTGAGAAATGGCGATTTGCCCGAGGATAAAAGGGAAGCTCACAAATTACGTTTAAAAGCAGCCAGTTTCTGGCTATCCCCGAAAGACGAACTCTAACGGCGCTCGTTTGGAGGCCCCTACTTGAAATGTGTACATCCCTGTATAGTTCCTGACTTTCTCTCTGAAATACACGAAGGAAGCTGCGGAGCCCACACTGGAGGAAGGTCCCTTGCCCACCAAGCTGTTTCGCAAGGCTATTAGTGACCCTATATGCAGAAAGACGCACAACAGTTTGCTCGATGATGTGAGAAGTATCAAAAATTTGCATCAATCCAGAGAAAGCCATCCTGTGAACTCCTTCCCTTGGCTAGCCCATGGCCCTTCATACAGTGGGGGTTGGATATCGTCGGACCCCTACCTCGGGCACTCGGTAACAAGAAGTGCCTTCTTGTTGCCACTGATTATTTCACAAAATGGGTTGAGGCCGAGCCATTAGCGAATATCAAAGACATTGATACTCCCAAATTTGTTTGGAAGAACATCATCACGAGGTTTGGCATCTCACATACACTTATCTCTAATAACGGTATGCAGTTTGATAGCGGCCCGTTTAGAGCCTTCTGCCAGCAATACGAAATTCGAAACCACTATTCTACGCCCTCTTACCCACAAAGCAATGGTCAAGCGGAGATCACAAATAAAACCATTCTGGATGGAATTAAGAAGAGACTAGAGGATGCTAAAGGGAGATGGGTGGAAGAACTCCCAAGTGTTTTATGGACGTACCGAACAACACCAAGAAGGTCCACAGGAGAAACAACCTTTGCATTAGCTTACGGGTTGGAGGCTGTCATACCTTTAGAGATCGGATTACCCACCTTGAGGACCGAACTGGCCGAAAGCAGTTCCAATCATACCGTCATCTCTCGAGATCTGGACCTAGCCGAAGAGAAGAGAGAACAGGCAGCTATAAGAATGGCCTCGTATCGTCACCAGATGTCTCGAGCTTACAACAAGCATGTAAACCCTCGATCCTTCGAGATGGGGGACCTGGTCCTCAGGCGTGTATTGGGATCAAACAAGAACCTGGTCCATGGAAAGCTCGGAGCAAACTAGGAAGGTCCCTACAGAGTAGCTAAGGTCGGGGGTAGTGGATATTATGAGCTCGAAACTATTGACTCCCGGGTAGTACCTCGCCCCTGGAACGTTGCAAATCTTAGGAAATTCTACTTCTAGGAGGCATTTTTTAGCTTTTACATACGATTTTTACACAGAACTCCGAAGTACCTTCGGAAATCTAAAAGATATCCCTTGGAATATCTACGTATTTACTCCTGAATCATCAATAAAAATTCTTGTTTCATAATTATGGTCCCCCCACTTGTTAAACGTCCTACTGCTAAGGCAGGGAGGCAAAAATCCTGATAGAAGCCAAGAGCTTAAGTAAGGCGTAGCCACCCGATCTAATCCAAACCTTCGGCTAGGCATGATGGTGCAAGCCATATAGGAATGGGTTAGAGTCCATTAAAACTGGCGGGTCGGTGCGTTGTAGAAACACTTAGTCCACAAAAAGGCTAAGTACACCTACCGAACAGAGCAGATCTCCCTACTTGTTATCAACTTGTGAGGAGAGAGCGAATAAAGGGTGAAGTCAACATTGGAACAAAGCAATGAAATTTCCCAAGTTTAAAAAGAATCCCATTGATCGACCGAGCTCTTCTACAGCAAGGCCGAACAAGGGGCCCAAACTCCATGTCTTATAAAGGGGCCTTTTTGTAAAGGATTTTTTCCTCCACGAAGGATTTAGGTTGACTTGCGCGCGTTCGGCAGTAGCCTTTGACCTCTCAATACCCATCAGTACCTCCATTAGGCCAAGGGCTTATATGGCGGGTGGAGAGACGACTCTTAGATGGGCCTAAATATGAAGCCAAGCTCCCCTAAGATGGGCCTAGCAGGCTCATATTCAGAAACGATTCAAGAGCCAAGATTTTATGTGGACCAAACCCACGAGTAATAGTTAAAAAAAAAAAGATCAATAAAAAACAGAGTGGTCTTCATTCAAAGCAAAGTCTTACAAAGCATCACACCAAAAAAGTTCACATCTGTTACATTTCCAAAAAAAAAAAAAAAACTGAGCTCATGGAGTAGATGGCTGAGAGGAACTAGGAATAGAATTCCTTGAATAAAGATCAGAAGATGGAGGCACTCCAGCCGCGGCTAAGGCAGCCTGCCAACCCTTGCTATAGAAGACTTCTTGGATCTTGGGGAGTTGCAGCTGCAGGTCTTCCTCTACCTTTTCTAGTCCTTCATTATAAGCAGCATCTTCCCTTTCCTTGGCCTCGAACTTATACTGATCGTACTCCTCAAGAAGGTTTGAGTATTCGAGCTGGGATTGGGTAAGCTCCATATTGGCTTCATGCTCGGACTCTTTCAATTGCTCAACCTCGGAAGAAAGCTTATTGGTCTCTTCAGAAAGACTTTGATTTTGAGCCTAAAGAACCTTCACTTCTTCACAAAGTTTGGCATACTCCTCGTCAATACTTTCCTTCTTTGCTAAAGCAGAAGCTCAGGCGTAGATGGCGTCTTTCATTGCCTTATCTTTGTTGGCAATCTGAGCTTCGACCTCATGAAATTTTTGTAAACCCTTGAGAAAGATGGGAATCAACTTAGGAAAATTATTTAAAGAGAAGACTTAGAAGGAAGGAAAATTTAAAAAAAGAGAAGGCGGCTTACCAAGACCATGTGCTGAATTGCTTGACGAGAAACTTCGTCATCAGTCAAAGCCTCGTTCATCGCCAGATCTCGGGGAAGTATCACTCCCCTAGCCACTCCAACTTCCACATTGAAGTCTTCTATGGTAGAATCCTTTGCTGTTATTTCTCTCATTTTCACCCGTAGAACTGGTCGGAAAGGAGTGGCAGACGGATGAGGGGTAGTGCTCGGCTCAGCCTCTGAAACCCTTCGTCTTTTTGGAGCTGGGTCTTCAGCAAGCTCAAAAATTGAATCGTCTTCAGGTGCTAAAGGCTTATTCGAAGGAGGATCAAACTCGAAAGAAACTGAAGTGTCCAAGTTTTCTGACTCACATGGTCGTTCGTCATTTAACATGTCGGCTCCGGTTTCAACCGCCCCAGTAACGACCTCGGTCGAAGGTTCTTCGTCAACGACAATAGTGTGATCGGGTGTTATCTCCGATGACTCAATAGTCGGGCTCGGGTCACCGGTCGCTAAGAAATCCAAAAAATTCTTCACTATCCTACGACCCGAGGCCACTAAAGAAGCCCTCTTTTTTCCTCGGGGCGTCTTCTCCCGAACCTCCTGGATGGCGTCCCGATTTGCAGCCAAAGTAGCATTGGGACGGCTCGGAACGGCGATAAAAGACGAATAACCTGGAGTACACCCGAGCAGTGTGTGGGCGGCTCGGCAGAATAGTGATTCGTTAAAACTCCACACTTTCTGAAGTTGATCCAGCTTAACTGAAGATTATGGGACTTTGCTCTTGACTGTTTCGCCTATGAAGAGGAGTACCCAAGTTAAAAAAGGTAGAAAAGAGAAAAAAAAGTTATCGGATGACCACGCATCAAATACTTGGTGTGCCTTCTTCGTACGAACAGCGATAGGATGGAACAGCACCAGCAGCATACTCCCAGTTCCCAGAAACGAAAACAATGTCATTTTCATGGCCTTTGTTAGAGTCTGGAAGATGTGTAACCAAATAGCGGTCCTTCTTCCTCACTGACAGATAGTAACTATCTCCAGCAGCCTTCAGAATATAATAGTAGAGTATCTCCCATAAACCTAAACTCAGGTTCAGAATCTTGTTTAAAGAACAAATCCCCATGACGATTCGGAAGAAATTCAGACAACATTGGAGGGGACAAAGCTTGGCAGCAGAGAGCACCCATATCAGAAGAGGGTCAAGAGGGAATCGTACTCCACCCTTAGTAATTGCGCGGGTTGGAATAGTGATTGACTCTCTAGTGCCTATCAAGGGTTCCTCCTTCCCAGCAACCCTAACTTCAACGTCATCGGGGATGTTATACTTGAGTTTGAAAGCAGGGACCTCTGAAGGAGTAAGAGGAGCCATTGAAAGAGGAAAGAAGGACAGAGTACAGAGGAAAGAAGGTTTGACAGAAGACGAAATGCCTGAAGAACAAAAGTCTCTATAGCAGGGACTAAGGTTAACTGTCAACTCAAGAAAAACGCTTTATAGGGAAGACGAAGTTCAAAAGACAAAACATGACTCTGAATCTGCCGCTAAAATGAGAGGGATATCACGAAGTGCGAAACAATAATGATTAGAAAAATAAGAAAATGGCTGACAGAAAGGCAAACGTCTGACAGACGCTTTTTGGGGGCAAATGAAGGGGTTAAACCCCGTTATTACACGTGTTACAACATTGATTGTACTCACGTGATGTTGACAAGACAAGACACATGACCAAAACTCTGAAGTCACTCGTTAAGCCTTTCATCCTAACCGAGCTCGTTAGTGGTTCATTAAACCGAGGACTAGCTCGGTTCTCTTTGTTACCAAGCTCAAGTCTGTAAGCAGAGCAAGGTAAAAGCTCGGTTTGTACCGAGCTGAGGTGATTAATCAGCAACAGAAGAGCTCGGTTTGTACCAAACCGAGGTGAGCAATATGTTCGGCAAGTACTGGAGGTTTTCGGCCTTCATTGCCCGAGCTATTTCAAACGATAGACACAGATATAAAGAACCGCTTAAAATCTAGGCAATTAGATAAACGAAATCGACGAAATTAAATATATCGAAATATTGTAGGAGAAGAATGAGTAACTTCTCAAATTGAAACACGTAGAAAGGAAGGGATGCCGCTTGGCATCGAAATTGGGGGAAACCCTAATTGGTTAATTACCTATAAGAAGACAAAGGAGCCAAGGTATAAGGTACGTGGAATTCACCTCGTCTTCTAGCAATTCCTACAATTCCATTACTGACTTAAGCATCGGAATGTCTTCGATCGAAGCACTTCGATCTTGGGAAGTTTGTTCGTTTTGCAGAAAGGAGATTGAGAGATAAAACATAGCATTCTATTTTTCAGAAGAGATCATAAATCGAGTGTTGGAGGTATTATTTTTCTCCTCTACACCCTCCAAAACACACTTACAATACGCATACACGAGATGCGTTTGAGCAGATTATTATCATATGAATCGCAGTTAACTCAACAAAAAATAATAGATTCGATATAAAGCGAGTAAACCCCAAGTACCCTTCCACAAATACAACAGCAAAAACCATATAATCGAACCCAAGTACTGCAGGGAAAAACATAATATATCTGCAAGAATTGAAACCCATTTACGCTTCAATATTAAGCTAGACATCAACAAGAAAAAAACCCATATCATAAGACCCACGAGTCAGATAAGGAGAGAGAGAGAGTGAGAGATTATCAAAACAGGGTAGAGGGAAGAACCGCGGAGAGCCCAGCAGCCCCATCCCCTCATAGTTCGCTCCTCAGGCTGTTTCTTCTTCTCTCTTCGTCTCTCAGGCCCCATAAGGGAGAGGGTTTACCTAGCCTTTTGGAGATGCTCTTACCTTAGAATGGATAGTGCCTCAATGTTTGCCCTCTGTCCAAATGATGCAATTGAAGACCAAAAGATACCTGGTGGTGGAGGTGGTGGTTTCCGTTGGGTATTTCAACTGGTGGTGGCTGTGGTGGTTTTCGTTGGGGATTTTCAGCTGGTGGTGGAGGTGGGCTGGTGGAGTTCGTTGGGATTACAGCTGGGGGTGAAGGTGGTCGTTTACCTTCGGGATTTCATGTGGTGGTGGATGTGGGCTGGTGGTGAATGCTGGGTTTCAGCTGGTGGTGAAGGCTGGTGATTGATTTCGCCTAGGGCTCACAGATAGATTTGGGGGAAAAAGAGAGAAAAAAGAAAGAAGCAAATGGTTTTGGATTGCCTAAAAACGTAAGTCCGAAAGTCGTTTTGAAGGTCTTAGGCACAGTATTATCTGCGATGTATTTATAAAAACGTCGCACAAAAATAAATATCAATTCCCACCGTCTCTCATGCTAAAAAAATCGTAGGAAAATTACCTTTTCGCGACGTTTTAAAAAAAAAACATCGCAAATAAAATTACCAAAAAAAAAATTTGCGACAAAATTCAAAAAACGTCACAAATAGTAAATATCTAAATTAATAAAATAAATTTTCAATTTCATTCAATTAACATCTAATTCATCAAATTAATATGTAATTTCATCAAATCAACACCAAATTAACATGTAATTTCATCCAATTAAAATTTAATTTATCAAGTTAAAACCAAATTAACATTCAATTCAACAAATTAATATTCACTTTTTTGAATTAACACTAAATTATCGCTCAATTTCTTCTAATTAACAATCAATTTTAACACCAAATTAACAATCAATTTCATCTAATTAACATTCATTTTTTTTTCTCATAAGCATTTAATTCACTAAATTAGCATTCAGATTCTACTAATTAACATTAAATTAATCAAATAAACTTCCAATATCATTAAATTAACACTCAATTCATCAACTTAACATTCAAATAAAAATCATAACATTCAGATTTATCAAATTAACACCAAATTAACAATCAATTTTTTCTAATTAACATTCATTTTTTTCTAATAAGCATTTAATTCACTAAATTAACATTCAAATTCAACTAATTAACATTAAATTAATCAAATAAAATTTCAATATCATTAAATTAACACTCAATTCATCAATTTAACATTCAAATTAAAACCATAACATTCAGATTTATCAAATTGACATTCAATTTCATCAAATTAACATTCAAATTAAAACCATAACATTCTGATTTATCAATTTGACTTTCAATTTCATCAAATTAACATGTAATTTTATCAAATCGACACCAATTTAACATTCAATTCATCAAATTAACACTAAATTAACAATCAATTTTATCTAATTAACATTCATTTTTTTAATAAGCATTTAATTCACTAAATTAACATTCAAATTCAACTAAGTAACATTAAACTAATTAAATAAACTTTCAATTTCACTAAATTAACACTCAATTATTCAAATTAACATTCAAATTAAAACAATAACATTCAGATTTATTAATTTGGTGTTGATTTGATGAAATTACATGTTAATTTGATAAAATTGAATGTAAATTTGATGA
Source organism: Ilex asprella (assembly GCA_023539305.1). Taxonomy (NCBI): domain Eukaryota; kingdom Viridiplantae; phylum Streptophyta; class Magnoliopsida; order Aquifoliales; family Aquifoliaceae; genus Ilex; species Ilex asprella. The sequence goes on from JAHQCQ010015007.1 coordinate 97,045, forward strand.
ATCTGAATGTTAATTCGATAATTTGAATGTTAATTTGATGAATTGAGTGTGAATTGAATGAAATTGAAAGTTTATTTGATTAATTTAACATTAACTAGTTGAATTTGAATGTTAATTTAGTGAATTAAATGTTTATTAGAAAAAATTGAATGTTAATTACATAAAATTGATTGTTAATTTGGTGTCAATTTGATCAATTGAATGTTAATTTTTTTGTTTATTTGATAAATTAAATTTTAATTGGATGAAATGACATGTTAATTTGATAAATTGAATATTTTTTTAAAAAATTTGGATGTTAATTTGATTAATTTAGTGTTAATTGGATGAATTTGAAGGCAAATTAGATGAATTCAATATTAAATTATTATTTTTAAAAGTTTTTATTTAAGTAAACAGTTTATTTGCGATGTTTTTTAAAAACGTCGCTAAAAGTTAATTAAATTGATATTTTTTAAAATGTTTTATTTAAGTAAACGTTTTTAAAAAACGTCGCTAAAAAATTTATCAAAATTGAAATTTTTTACAAAATTATAAAATCATCGCTAATAGTAATTTTTTGCGACAAATTTAAAAACGTCACAAAAAAGCCTTTTTGTTGTAGTGTATCCATTCATTGTTCATGTAAGAGGTATCATTAATTTTTTGCCTATTATATTTTTTGGAGGTATCATTAATTTTTTGGCTCTTACAATACCTGTTGAAGTAGAATACCGCTCATTCCGCAAGGTCTTGACCGACGATGTGTATCTGAGAGAGAAAGAGACATTGCTCCTTGCACCATTAATTCGTAGAATTATAGAGCCACAAAGATAAGTTGTGTATCATCATAAGAGAGAAGCAAGGAGACACATTTGTGAAAGGGTATACACCAATGACCAAAGGAGGTGAACTCAGCCAAATGTTTTTACTATTAAATGAAAGAGAGATGAACGGGTACCATTGTGGACCTCAAACGCTAAACGTCAAACGCAGGTAGCAACAATAGAATTGGTTTAAAATTTTAAATGACCTAATTAAATATGGAGGATAAGCCTGGCATAATTGTAGTATTTGAGGGTAAAAATAGAAAAAAAAATTGTTTTTCACAGATGCTGATATTTTAAAATAGTATAGATGTTCAATTTTCTTTTCATTCAGGGTTAATTTCAAATTACACTCTGAAAGATTATTTAAATCTCAATTTATACCTTTAAAGATAACAAATTTTAATTTGTACTCTCAAATAAAGAAATCTGTATTAATGCGCACCTCAAGCTAACAGCCATCAGTTTGTCGTCTAAAATTAAATGGATAAATTACACCTAGACCCCATCATACTTGTCACTTAATCACCTAGACCACACATTTAAAAAATTACACCTACATCCCTTAAGAATCCAAATATGACTAAAAATGTTCCTCCCATTGGGCATCCAAATAATAATTTTAAGTGATGTATTGCATTGGATATGCAAAATATTCTATATATACTTGCATTATATCAGGCATTCAAATGATAAGCTTGATTTTGAGTTTTAGAATATAACGGACCCACAAAATAAAGGGTAATATAAAAATTATAATTTTTTATGAAGATAAAATCATATTTTTAACGGTTATATTAACAAATATCAACCACAAGGGGTTATGTGGTACACGTGCGCAAACGTCATGAGGTGTAAGAGTAATATTCTAAATGTGAGAGGTCCAAAGGCTTAAGTGACAAACATGAGGGGATCTAGGAGTAATCTATCTATTTAATTTTAGACGACAAACTGATGGCGATTAGTTTCAGGTGAGTATTGGTATAAATTTCTATTTTTGAGGTTACAAATTGAGATTTTTTATTTTTTAAGGGTACAAATTAAAATTCGAATGATATTTTAAGGTGCAATTTGCTATTAACTCTTTCATTTATTATCTCCAATCTCAGTCAATATCTGAAATTTCTTTAGGTAGAACAATCTTTCAGAGATTCTTAGAATAAATTATGCATAGATTGGGAAATTAGGAATTGCCAGTGTTCCTCAAGTTCCACATTAGTTGGTCACTTTGATATTTCAGGTGTGACAATGCAACCTCGAGTCTGTTTAAAAAAAAATGCAACCTCGAGAGTCATGAGTTACAAGTTTCCCCCACAAAATATCCCAAACTATAACTATCCTATCTTTATCAGCGGGGCCTATTGGGTTCACATGAGGCTTTGGGACACTTATTTATGCCCTCAAAGTCCCTAAGTTACCAAGGGTCACTGAGTTATGAATCTTAAAGAAAAATTTTGTTCCTCTCCAATCTTTGTCATTGATTATGTATGTATGCATTCTTTAACTCTCCACCTACACTTAGCAAACCGATAGAGAGGCTCGCCACTCAAGCCATCATTGACTCGATCCCATTGAAACCAGATTGTGTCGATAAATCTTAGTTTTTTTAACTCGAAGAAGGTGCTTATAGAGAAAAGGTAATCTTTCTAAAAAAAATTTTATCAAACCATTGAGTTCTTAGTACATCATTGTCTTTTTATTGGAATTTGGCTTGTCAACTAAAAGCTTAAACTGATAGAGAAAGTGTAACATAAATATTTATTTGTTACTTCTTCTCAGGTGTGACTCCTCTTCTGTGGTACTTTTCACTTTTGGGTATGGTGTAGTAATGAAAGAGGTTTTTGTGATTTGAACTAATGACCCTATGGTCTAAAACCTTAAACTAACACAGAAGGTGGACAATAAGTATTTATCTATTACTCAAATTAAATTGGGGGTTGATTCTATTCAATGTTGGAATCAACTCTACGTTGATGTATGCCACTTTAAATTAACTCTGAAGGGCTTGAAATTCATACACAACAACACATACACACACAGGTGGGCACCCAACAAGCAAGTTTCAGTCTTCTTATGCTTCCATGGTTGGCTCATGGTCACATCTCTCCCTTCCTAGAGCTAGCAAAAAAAACTAGCGGAGAAAAACCTTTATGTATCCCTTGGTTCTATACCTATCAATCTCAGTTCCATTAAGGAAAGAATCCCCTATTAAGGATAAACATCCTCCACACATAAAGGCCACATGTGATAAAGAAGCCACCTAACTTAGTCAAACAAGTGCTACACATAGCAGCTCATAACCTCATTTTCAAAGTAAATCTCCTCCAAAATGGTACCTTGTCCAATTGCACCATGGATTTCTTATAGCCACATGTCATATATTGTACTCTTGTGATAGCAGGGATTTTGTTTGACATTTAGACATATAGGAACATTAATATATATATCTTTGTATTCATATAACATTAACGAAGAGTACAAGTGCTTGTTAAGCCTCATTGTACAGACAGTTAGGGATAAAATGTCTTCAACCAAGTTCAAAACCTCTCATTTTAACCTGCGGTATCTCAAATCTGGCAGCTGCCTAGTTCTTGCATAAGGTGACTAGCTCCTCTATGCTTTAGAAATAGTTCAGGATTCTCTTTGTCAGAATTATTGAATCTTGGTATCAGTATAGTGATTTTTTGTGTTCTGTTTCAATGTAATTGGAGCAGTAGGTGACGCCTACTTTGGAGGGCATCCCTCTCTAATATACACTTTATGGTCTATAATCAATACATATTAATTTACTTTCCGAAAAAAAAACATGAACAAATAAGGCAATCGAACGATTTTACGTCCTAAATATTTTTTCATCCTCAACAAGTACTCTCTCTCTATATAATTTGTTGAGCTCCATTTTCCATACTCTCCTGAGCTTGCTCCTCATTGCCACACCATGAAGTGTAATGTTACATGGACTTAAAAATTAATTTTAAAAATTATACTTAATAATTGCAACCATTGAATAGGTGGTGAGTCTTAATAAATGTTGGGATCCACAGTAAAATCAATGATTGTAATTATCAAGTTTATTTTTTAAGTTCATCTAACATTACTCTTTTTTAAGTTCATATAGCATTGCTCCACCACGAATGGCGTCCCTGCCCAATGCTTTTGAGATGGCAAGCCATAGCTTCAACACCATTGTCAAGACCTTAAAACCTTACCTGCTTATATATGATTTCAATTATCCACGATAAGCAACCATAGCTTCCTCTCACAATATCCCGGCGGTTCTGTTTCTTACCAGTGGAGCAGCCATAGCTATTTTAGCTCTTGACTAGATGAAGAAAAAAGGGGAAACTTTCCCATTCCTGGAAATTCATCTTCGTGTGTACGAAAGCTTGATGATTCGCGGTGAGGTGGACACTCCTAAATAGCGTGTAAAGACAACGTATCGTTTTCTTGAAGCTCTTGAATGATCATGTAACATCATTTTGATTAAAATATTTGGAGAAATTGAAGAAAAAATATTGATTATTTACTGATTTTAGCGGAGAAGAAGATAGTTCCCATAGATCCACTTGTTCAAGAATCTGTTCACAATGATGACCATAAGAAGATCATCCAATGGCTGGATAAAAATAACAAAGCTTCAACAAATTTTGTTTCCATTGGAAGTGCTTTCTGTCCAATGAAGAGAGGGAAGAGGTAGCTCCTGGACTTGCGCTTAGCAAGGCCAATTTCATAGATTACCCATGGGGAAGAAAATTAGGGTTGAAAAGTTACACCAGAAGGATTTTTTGAGACAGTAAGAGAGAGAGGAAGGGTGGTTGAGGGATGGGCCCCACAGGCATAAAATTCTAGAGAGTAATATTATTAGGAGCTAAAAAATAGACTTAATTTGCAAAGTTATTGTGTCAGTAACTCTTCGACTTCTTCGGTGTGACTTCATTACTTGATATATCATTGAATGAGTAAATTATGTCTATATTTTATATCCCAATAGTATTACTCAATCCTAGAGAATTTTTTAAAATAATACTATTTTAACCTAAAAATCTGACCTAATTTGTTGACTTAATAATTTGGTTTCATTGAAACTATTGGATCAAAACAAAATTCTAATATTTGATGAAGCCTATAGTCAATTAAAATACCACAGTGAATTAGGTGTCATTAGTATTACTCTTTTAGTATAGACTGCTTTGTGAGCTCTTTGGGTGGAGTTCTACGATTGAAAAATATGAAGTTTGGTATTCCAATTATAGCAATGCCCATTCACTTCGACAAGCCATTAAATGCTAGGGTTGTGAAGGAGGTTACTGTTGGTGCTGGTTTTGATATAGTCTATCTTTTTACTTGTTCTTGCTTTCGGACAATTTTATTTTCCTTGTAATACACCATTTTGGTAAATTTTTACTGTTTTCATTTAATGCTAAGTTTAGTATTCGTTTTGTCTTCAAAATTCAAATTTCAGTTACTGGTTACATTGCATTCTTTCTATTTACCTTATAGTATAGTTCATACGTTTCTATCTAGTGAAATTATTTAAAGTCTTTGAAGCTCCAAAGCATAAAAAAAACCTATAAGCAATCTTACGTCTCATTATAATCGTCTAAACAATCACGATTTTAAAAACCCACATTGGTTCGAGTACATAAGGTCATATGAGTTTGAATTTTAAGTCCACTTGAACTTTGGCATGCCCACAATCCAAAAATACGTTAAATAATGACAATAAGATTTTTGATAATAGGGGGGGGGGCGTCGTTGAAACTATGGCAAACTACTGGCGATGCCATTGAAGATGCAACAAACTACAAAGTTTTGTTATTTGTGGTATTTCAAATATAGTAAAATCACATATTTAAATTTTTGATTTGTATCATGCAATTAGAATAAAACATTAATAGTCAAGAACTATGTACGAAACAGTTACACATAAATCTGTAAATAAACCAATATATAAACTGACATGTTTGCAGATCATGAACTGTTATTGAACTTTCTGCAGATCAAGACTAGTGTTTGACACTATGTCTTCCAGGCAAATTTCTCCCCTGTACTTGGTGCTTATAGAAACCAAAGTATCTGTCTCCCATGATACAAAGATCTTCACGCGAATAGAAGTAACACTCCAATTTAATCGCCAAACGAACCAAAAATTATGTTGTGTACTCTCAAATGCAGGTTGTTAAATGATGTATGAGACCACCTTAATTGTTAGGAAATTTGCACGAAATTCCCAAACTTGTGAGGAACCAAAGAAAAACAATCACACAAATAAGACAATATTTACGAGATTCGACAATTTGCCTACGTCCACAAAATTACAGGAATTTCACTAATGAGAAGAAATAATACAGAAGGCAGTTGTACAGCATCGATACAACTCTAATCACCAAAATAACAGTTTTTAAATGTCCTACGCTCCAGGTTACAAAACAGGCCCAAGCCTCAAAAAAATTTCATTTAAAAATCACGCAACATTATTTCAGGCCGAGTCATTATCTGGATCAACACAAACTAGACTCCACAAAAAGAAAACCCAACATTAATGACTACGAAATTTATTGGATGCAAAATGATTATGTAATTGAGTTATTTATAGAGAGAATCGTGACTGATCTGGACAGTCACCATGTCGAACAGATGCAACCCGGAAGACTTGCAGTCAGAAGACACCATTTGAATAATTGTTCATTCTTAACCAAATGCAACTAAAATTCAGAACTGGATGGAACACTAACCCGAACTAGCCCAAATTTTAAATCCAATGAGTATCGAAATTAAATTCCAAATTTCAGAAATTTACGCCTAATTCAGTAAACGAATTTTCTCCAAAAAAATAGGACTTGGTCTAACCCACACCCACGCTCCGCTCGACCAGGTGGTGGTGTGGCGAGGCGGACGGGTGTGGTTGAACCAAAGACATGTAGGTACTTTCTCCGCTCAAAAAATTCTGGTACCCCTTAAGGTCCAATTTCATAAAACAATCTTGACCTATATATGTCCATGTAAAATTTTTTCATCAACCAATGTGGAATTGGTGTCAAATCCCACATTGCACCTCTATTTCTACAAATCAAGTGGGTCACTTTGGAACCTATTTTCTCATTTATTTCTTACTCAATTTGAGCAAGTGAATATGCTATGTTATTTTCTTCACATAGTAGAACACGAACACACAAACGTTACTCGAAAACAAGTGGGTCTCACTTTAATTTATGTTCAAAGTCAACCAAAAATTAAATTTTAATTACTAAGATCTGCTTTAGTCCAACAGGTGTAAGTATAAAAATATGAGTTATTTTCACTGACATGCTCTCTTACTTGGTTTATTTCCAGGGACACTTTATTTCCTAATATATTACTGTCACATCCCATCACATTATGTTGAGTAATGGCATCAACAAAAAGTTTGATTTCAATGGAATATTCTTAAGAGATTAATGAGATTCGATTATGTGACATCCCTTTAAGAAGGATCATACGTCATCCAAGCAATTCATTTCAATTACAAAACCATGAGTGATTATGTTCACCTATGGATTTCAAGAAACACTTCTTATCCCATGGCTAGTTTACGTCAAATGAAAAATATACTCCTTTCAGAATATAATTAAGTAAATAAAAGGGGACTGCCTATTAATTTTTTTGGAAAAATCTTAAAGAGAAGAGCCGGGGTAGGTTAGGGTAGCCATAACCGATGATATTATAACTAATAGATTTTCACAGCATTGGGGATGAGGGAACCATGACGGTCCCCCCCCCAACCCCCAAAAAACAAACACACACGCACAATAGGTAAAACAAAGAATTGTGTTTGATGCCCAAATTGAAAGCACTAAGAAGAATTTACAACATTTTGGTGTGGCATGAGATTATTTGTTGAGGCACAATTTCACAAACTCGCTTTGAATACCAGACTTGCTTAAAGATGCTATTTGGACCATATTTTACCACTTTATGAATAAACATTGAGCGACACCTGTCATAAAATGAATCAACAAAGAATTTCACCATGTGGCATGTGTTTAAAAAAAGCAATGGTAAGTTAATCGTCATACTTTTCAATTTCAAAGGAGAGCAGTTAAATCAAGATCAAGAAAGTTAGATAGGGAAGTGGTCAGTTATTCTAAAATTCAAAAACACATCTGTTTCAAACTCAAAGAACAACCGCTAAACAAGAGAGAATGGTGGAGATAAGAATCGATAGAAGACTAAGATAACTAATGATGGATTAATTGCAACAAAATCCACCCCCCCCCAAAAAAAATATTGCAACAAAATGACATGATCAAACACAATATAGACCATGAGCAAAGAGAAATGGCCTAGTGGTTGAGCTTTTTACCATACCCATGCCCCACAAATCTTATTTCTCAAAATCACACTAATAAACTTATTTTTCAAACTCAATCTCTTTTTAAAAATATCATTTGGAATGACGATTTCACTTTAAAAACGTCATTTAAAACGACATTTTTACACTTGACAAAATTTATCATAATCAGTAATAAAACATCATTTAAAATAACGACTTGAAAGAGGTCATTTTTAATGACGCTTAAACAATGCTCTTTTTAAGCAGTTTCATAAAAAAACTAGGGCATTAACACCTTCAGAAACTCAACCAGTGGAGACGCATAAAATATCATTTGAAATGACGCTTTTAAAGTCATCACACTACAACAAAAATCATTTTTTGCGACGTTTTTTTTTGTCGCGTGTTTGTTGTAATAGCCTCGTCGCAGAAAGTATTTTGCGACGCAAATTTGTTTTTATTGCAAAAAAAAATATTTTGCTACGAAAAAAAAACGTCGCGAAAAGTAAAAAAAAATGTAGTTAAAATCTATTCCACCGGTGTAACAAAATAAAAAATAATAATCAAATTAATTTTTTGTGATGTAAAAAAATCGTCACGAATACTTTTTTACATAATGTAAAAAATAATAATTTAATTAATTTTTGCGACGTAAAAAAATTGTCACGAATAATTTTTTACAAAAAAAAAATAGAAAAAATAATAATTAAATTAATTTTTCACGACGTAAAAAAAAACATTGCAAATAATTTTTTACATACATAAAAAAATGTAAAAAATAATTGAATAAATAAATTAGCGACGATTTTAATTTCGTCGCAAAATACTTGTGTTCAATTAAAAATAATTGATAAAAAATGATATTCCAATAAAAATTTTCACATGTACATCAATAATACTTGTGTTCAATTAAAAACTAACAAAATTAAAACATTTCATATTTTTTCGATTCAACATACATTTCACATCTTGTTTAAAAAAGAATAAAGTTTTATTTCCAAAAAGAATGAATTACAAGAATCAAAGAACAAGAAATTCTTAAAATTGAAAAAAATGGTTTTAATCCTTCAAGACGATTTAAACCATCTCTAATTACATTTAATGTCTCTTAAACTTGCACAGCTCCAACAGTCCAGCTCCAACAGTCCACCTCTATGCCTTAAAATACCATCTCCAAGCTCAAAAATTTTAAACTATCTTCTTCCTCTTCTTGTTGTTCTCAGATGTTTTAGCAGCAGCACCCTTTTTGGCACTTTTTTAGAAATTGGAATTTTACTCCCAGGTTTTTCACTCACTGCAGAAAAAAAGAAGGGCAAAATCCATTTTATCCCTCGTAGTTTGTGCCTTGAGCAGATGACCCCCTGTCATTTGGAAATATGCACATAACCTCTCTATTGTTATGGACTAAACTGCAACTCTCACGTTTTCCGTCAAAAAAGACCGCAGTGTACTGGACGCGCTCATTTGGCGATTGACGAAAGAAGAAATCAGCTTCCCTCTAAAATAAATATACTCAAATGTCCAAAATAACCCTCTAATGCTATGATAAAATCTCATAGCTTTTCATTTCCTTCGAAAGGCTGGAGTGCCACCTTTCTGTTGGAGCTGGAGGAAGTAAACTTCCATAAAAAGGTAATTTAATTTATTTATTATGGTTTTCTTATCTACTTATTTTCATTTAAAATATATGTAACAACTTCATGATAATATTTTGTTATAATTAGATGTCATACTCGAGTACCTCTAGGGGAGGGGAGCCTATGGATTTGAGGTTTAGTACCCAAATTTGTGGTTGTCGGCGTAAAGCGATAATCAAAGTGGTTGATTCCGAGAAACCGTCGAAGGGAAGATTGTATTATGTTTTCGGGACTAAAAATTGTGAATTTTGGGCATGGTGTTACCTTATTTCAGTTGCGGGCATCTCGACTAGTATGGCTGCCACTCCAAATGATGGTGAAATTACAGAAATAAGCAACAGGGTGATGATGCTTGAAGCTAATCAGGAGGCCATGAAATCTGATCAGGAGGCCATGAAGTCTGATCAAGTGGCCATGAAGTCTATGCTAAGGAGAATGTTTATTGTACCTGCAATTTGTTTGGCAGTATTAGTTTTAGTCTTAAGCAAGAACTAAAAATATGTTATCTATGTTTTGAAGGACTAGTTTGTATTTAATGTAATGTGAAGGTGTTTTATCTAATGGAATGTCTATTTGACACAATATCGGACTTCTATGGATTGCTGGACATATAACCACATATAACCAAAATGAGCAATCCATAGCTCACAACCATTTTTTCATATAACCAAAAGGAAATATATGTTCAATACAATCAAAAGAGCACATAGACTGTGCACAATCAAAAGAGCACATAACATATTTTCAAAAGGCTCTTTTGATATAACATAGACAAAAAAATATTCAAACTTAACTATGATGTTTTCTTAGCCCTAATTCTATCCAATAAGTTGGATATACATGTTTTGTGCACATTTACAGTAGGTTGAACAAGTTGGATATACTTGTCAACAGTGCAGGATGCAGCACAATTGGAGGCTTGACCAGCAGTGGAGGGTGAAGTTGAGGCAGCAACATTGGTGGCAAGAACAGTTGAGACAGCAACAGTGGAGGGTGCATCAACATTGGAGACAACAACATTAGTGGCAGGAGCAGTTGAGACAATAGTAGTTGAGGGTGCATCAGCATTGGAGGCAGCAACATTAGTGGCAGAAGCAGTTGAGGCAGCAGCAGCTGAGGTTGCATCAGCAGTGGAGGTAGCAGTATTGCAAGTTGTAGCAGCTTTTGAGGCAGCACCATCAGTGGAGGCTGCACCATCAGTAAATTTATACAATACCAAAAAATGAATAATTAGTGTGTTTAAAAAAAAACAAAAATAATGCACAAATGATATTTAAAAAAATCACTCGTACCCTCAATAACTTTGATTTAGGATGAATCTTATTCTTGCATGATCGTCATTTGTGATCAGTCTTCAAGCATTTTGCACATGTGACATTAAGTTTTCTCCTTAAAGCCTTATGGGGGTTTCTAGGCTCATCTGCATCCCTTCTCCTCATTTTTTTTGGTCTCCAGGTAGTTTTCGAAGTAATGGGGGTTTCAATGGTTGTATTCCAGTACGAACATAATCATGCATGTCAGGGACTGAATGTATCATGTGTGCATATGCTGCCATATATACAGTTTTTGTGTAACATCTGTGCACATATGTCTATGGTAGCTCATTATTTGATTGTATGACACCTATCACATGGCAACAAGGTAGCCCAGATAACTCCCACATTTTGCAAGTACATGTTCTTGCTATAAGATCCACTATGAACACCTTATCAAACTGGTCCACCTCAAACTCAAGCTCACCACACCAAGTAGGAAAACAATTCCTCGAATAAACCTTGTTTTGTTCTAGTTTTTCCTGAATACGAGGACATATTAACCCAGGATAATTTTCTATCCCATTCCTCCTTACTTGCATTCTGCTCATCAGTTTCCTCCGAATCCACTTAAACATACTAATTATGGGCATATCTCTTGCTTCAAGAATATATGAATTAAATGATTCAGATAAGTTGTTCACCAAAATATCACATTTACTTCTCGTAGAGAAGTGTGATCTAGTCCACATAGCTGGGTTGACACGCTTCAACCACTCAGCAGCATTCTAGTCAACATGCTCTATCTTAGTCATCCAGTATTTAAAGTCATTCACACTGGCAGTTGATGCAGCATTCCAGAAAAAAGTCTTCAACTTTACACCCTTATACTTAGACTTGAAATTGCTATACATATGCCTGAGACAGTATCTATGGGGTGTTGTAGGCATCAATTGCTCAAATTTCTCCACAAGGCCTTTTTGTCTATCAGAAATAAACTCCCAACCCATATCCTCATGCCTTCCCAAATCTCTTGTCAATTCAGTTAGAAACCAACTCCATGAATCTTTACACTCAATCTCAACAACTGCTAAAGCAATTGGGAACATGTTATCATTTCTATCTCTACCTATTGCACTAAGTAGTTGGCCTCCATATATCCCTTTCAAATGGCAACCATCAAGACCTATAATAGGTCTACAACAAGCAACAAATCCTTCTTTCATGACTCCCAAACACCAATACATTCTCCGAAAGGTAGGTTGCAGTGCTCCATGTTCAGGCTTCAATAGAAGTGTGTTATTGGAGTTATGTTTTCTAACTGTCTGACAGTAGTCCCACAGTCTAACATATTGCTCAGCCACATCACCTGCTATTACATATTTAGCCTTCCTTTTCGCCCTGTAACATTGAAACCTGCTCGAATTCAACATTAAGTCTCTCTTTATTTTCTTGGCAAATGAGGCAACCTTTATGTTAGGATTATATCTCACCTCATCCACATACTTGGATCCCAAATATGCTGAGTTGGCTTGCTTGTTCTCATAGTGTCTACCACATGAATGTGAGCCTTTTAATGTCTTCAAATGAAATGTTTTGCTCCCTCCAATTGGTGAAGTATGTATCCTCCAGTCACACCCATACTTGCAAATAGCAGTGATTCTCCTATTTTCATTTTTCAAGTATTTGATGTCATACCCATTCTTCACATTGTATTCCCTAAGTAGTTTTCTAAAGCCTGAAGAGATGGAAATTTCATCCCAACCACAAGTTAGGGATCAAGCATCATTCTCTCATTGAACTCATGGTACCCATCACCTGCTTCATCAGATGACCCTTTTACATTGAGTAGCTCCTCTTCATTTCCTATCTCAGCACACCATTCCTCATCCACTTGCACATTTACATTTGACTGAGATTGTCCAACATCTTCATTAACAGACACTTCAGCCCCATTAGGTGGAAAGACACTTCTGAAAATGTCATCATCATCTGGACCTTCTAGGTTTTCATAAATCCAACTAGGGTCTTCACTATACTCGTCACTGTCATAACATTCAGAGGTATTCAGTACATAGTCATTGTCATTAGAATTAGTCTCAAGTGTATCACTGTTTTGAGTCTGTTTGTTGACATTAACGTCAACTTCATCAATGTATATTACAACTACTGGCAGGTCTTCATAACATTTTAGTAACTCGATAACATCACAGTCTGACCTCGTTTGCTTTACTCCCATGTCCAAACTGTACCTAGAAACCCTATAATATATGTCAACATTCACCCCTTCTCCTCCTACTGTTACATACATGTCTATAATCTCAAGCAAAAAAAAATTGTCTGGTTCGCAATCTTCGATCATACTTATAGTACCACCTTTGCAAACGATTTTTGGTGTCCACGTGAACTTTACCCCATGATGCAGTTCAACAACAAATTTGTCCCAACCCATTCTACATTAAAAGGTGTACATTAATAAACAAAACAATGGGACAACCTCTATCCCCTTTTACCCATCCAAAATGACCACAAACTAGAAAAAAACACCCACAGATGGAATCGTTTGGTATGGCCACAAACCCAAAAAAATCAAAGCAGTGGAGAAACCTCTATCCCCTGTTACCCATCCAAAATGACCACACAACATGTGTTAGGACCACAAACTAGAAAAAACACCCACAGATGGAACCTTTTGGCATGACCACAAACCCAAAAAAATCAAATATTTAAAAGGAAAATCCTTAGTGGTAGGACCACTAAGCCAATAAACAACAAATCTATGTCACAAACACAAAACAAAAATGAAAAAGTGATAAAGATTTTCACGCACATAAATATTTTCACTCAATGCATAATTTAGTATAATGAAAACTAGAAATAAGCTAACCTTATTTTTGGCCTTGAATCTTCTGCCTATTTAACTGGTCAATCGAAGCCCTAACTTCAAATCATCAAGAAATCGAAGCATTAACTTCAAATCATCAAGAAATCGAAGCCTTAACTTCAAATCATCAACAAATTGAAGCCCTAACTTCAAATCATCACGAAATCAAAGCCCTAATTTCAACAATACCAGAAAATCAAAGCCCTTAAATTTCATGGGTTCAAGGGCTGGTAGAGAGAAAGACGAGAGAGACTTCGTGTGTTCCTAGGTAGACGACATTTAGGATTGAGTCTCTTGGGTAGACCACATATATATTTAAGGGTATTATAGTACTTTTACAATCACCATTTAACGGAGTAAGATTTGCAGTTTAGTCCATAACAATAGAGAGGTTATGTGCATATTTTCAAATGACAAGGGGGTCCATCTGCTCAAGGCATAAACTACGAGGGAGTAAAATAGATTTTGCCCAAAAAAGAATACAGAAATCAATCGTTCTTATATTTTTCTACTCCCAAGACTATATTTTGAATTTCTGACTAAAAGATCAAATAGAATCATAAAGTCAATTCGACATGGTAGAGGTCCTAGTCAACCCTGGGCAGATACCTGGGCCTTTGCCTTAAAATGTATCTCCGTCTATTCAGAACAAGTTACACTACTACTTAGGTACCACATCTAAATGTATGTCCCACGCAGCCAAAAACTTACCTGCTCAACACTGCCTCCTACAATAAACTGATTATTTGATTAAGGTCAATTATAGATAAGCTCAACATTGTACATCTAGTACATGACCGTACCTCCGCCAGAAGCTTTGCCATCATAGACATCAAGCTGTCCAAATTAAAAAAAAAAAAACAATGATTACTTGAAATCCTTCTAAAAAAACATAGAACAAAAAGCAATAGAAAAACAATAAAATAATAATGGGTGATATTCCCACCATTTATCTGAAATGCAATAGATAATATTCATATACAATTGAAAAATATAATAACTTAAATAAAAATAAAGGGACAAAAATAACAAAGTTAAAAATACGAATGGACAACACAAATGTGTGTGAGATGGGATTGGAATAGCCTACCCAATAATAACAACCAAATCAAATAAAACATTCCACTGAAAACATCGCATTGTTATAGTATTTGGATCATTAGGGAATCAAGATCCATAGGAACCAAATCCTGAAAACTCCCCCATTTAACACCTTCATATTGCAAAACAAGTAATCCTCAAAGCACTAGTTGCATCTATACATCCCACTACTTCAAAATTTCTTTTATTTCTACACCCATTATGTATAGGATTTTTCTTATAATTTTGTAACTTGTGAAGTTGATCAATATGTATGTTGTCAAGTATAGAACCACAAACTAGTTAATAAGAAACTGGAAAAAGGGCAACCGTGATCTGTTATGCCTAGTATGTAGAGTTCTACCTGATCAAGTCGATTACCGACATTTGTTCTATCAACTACCACCAGAGAGTGGGCGAATCCACAAGCAGCACTAAAACAAGAAAATGAGGTTAGTTAGTACATTTAAAAGATAAAATCATTCAAGTATGCATCTTAAGGACCAACCTTATAACATGCATGCCCTCAAGAGTGTCTACTTTTTTGGGGAGTGCAGAAGATCTACAAAGTAGAAAGACACAAAGGAGAAAATAAGGTGACAAAAAAGTCACTCAAAATATAAGTCTAAAACAATTTAAGTCTAAAACACTGCTGCCCAATTAACACGTATACAATGAGGAACTGGAACTAGCACACTACAAGGAGATGGTACATATCTCTCTTCACTTGAAAATAGGGCCTGAGACAGCCTACTAATTCTCTGTCTCACACATAAGCATATTTCCACTGCCAGGCTCAAACTAAATCTAGCTAAGAATCAAATCGAAGGATCTAGATTACAAGAATCTCAAGGTCCACTATAAAGCGAAAATCAAAACTCTGGACTCAGGAGTGTATGATTCATGACAGAATTGACTCACGCAGAAATCAGTCTGGTGGAAAAAAATCAAGTTCGTTTCAACAAAATCATTAAGAAATATCAACATAGAATTTGGAAGGCCTTAAAATTTCAAGCTCTTAAAACTGAATAGAGAAAAGACCTCAACAATGCACATACCAAAATGTGGACTGCAAGACAAAGGAATTAGACCGTAATTCTGGCGATATGCTACACTGAAGATATTTTGCTCAATCTCTCTCTCACATACACATAAACAAATGCTCATGAATGAAGCCCCCACCCAGCTCTCTCCTATCCTCATCTACTTCTCTATCTCTCTGTCTCACAAACACTAACAAACGCAACCTTCCCCCTTCTTCACCCTCGGCGCAACCCACCCCCTAAAAACACATACACACACACCACTACAAGAAAATATATTTTTTGTGACAGCGAATGGTTGTTGGAAAAAGTATATTTGCCGTCATAAATACTTTTTACGGCAAAATTTAGTAGCCACAATAGGCAGTGCCGTAAAAAGTATTTTAGACGGTATTACGTTATTGCAAAAAATACTAGTGGCAGAAATTGCTTGATGCAAATAACGGTGCCACAATTTTGCATTGCATTTTATGACAGAGACTTTGTCGTCGCAAATGTTATGTATTTTGTTGACAAAATATAATTGTGATAGCAACAATACCGCTGAAAAAAAATGCCAATTTTTTTTTTAAAAAAAATTATATTATCAATTTCTACCCTGTATATACAAATACATCACACAAATGAAAAAGAGTTATCATAGTCAGATAATTTCACATACAATTTCATTTATATACAAATCTAAACACCAAGTAAAAATATGTTCATATATATACATAAAAAAATCATCAATTAGACAAAACAGTTTAAAATCCACCAAGTATAATGTTAATCCCTAAGTACATATAAAAAAAAATTTAAACAAGAGGTTCAATGTTGTAACCACATATGCTTATAATAAAAATGGAAAAAAAAAATCCTAAGGTCTTTCATAACTCTTCTGCAAATCACATACCATTTAAATAGTACCTATTAACAAATAAAACTTTTGTTATTATAATACCTATACAAAATAGAAAAAAAAACATGGATATATGTATTAAAGAATTAAAAGAAGTTGAATATACATCAATAGATGACCAATCAACATTGAACAACATTTTCAACTGTTTTGACTCCTTGATGAAATCTTGTCAAACATGCATTACTCTCAATTGTCTTTTCAATAAATATATTCCAAAAATTTGATCCCAAGCATATTACGTTCACTTCGGCCAATAGATTTGTACTAACAAGAATACCCTTCGCTAATATGCACTTTGAAATTTTGGAACTTAACAAACCTACTTTAGTTCCAACCTACAATAATATGCACAATGCAATCAAAACAACAATCGTTATTTAAAATGTCTAATGCATGGTTGTTCATAACAATTGAAAGAGAGATAAATCGGAATACAAAATAAATATACATGTAGACTAACTTCTTTAAGAACCCTCTTTCCCTTATTATTTTTAGCAGTGTGCATCTGCATAAAATTTTTACAACATTAGATAACTCTTTCACTGGCGGGAATTTGTAAAATGTATTGGCAAGAATGATACAAAGAACATCATAAATAGTGCATTTACAATTGCTCACAAGCTCGCTTATATCAATTCTCAAAAAAAAAAAAAAAAATAACATAGCCCTTCATCCATTAATGAAGCCATCCACTACACACTCAAAGTTAAAATTGTTATTCATACCTTTAATAATACACCCAAACCTAACAAATTAGTCAAATGTCAAATACAAAAAATTCAAATACATTTCACCTCATAAAAGGCAGGGGAGATAGAGATGGTATGGACAACTTCTCAATTGACCGTGGAGGTATTTCTTCGTCCAACTTCCTCAATAGCTTATGTGCACTAGACGTTTAAGGGTAATAATTTGTAAAAGTTGTGTTTTATAATTTCTCTTTTGTGAGTTGTAACTTGACCTTTAAGGATAATAATTTAATCTTTAAAAATTATGATTTTTATAATTGATCGATCACAACACTTTATAATTGATTATGCCCTTTAAAATTGTAACTTACACCCCAAAAAATTGTAACTTGACCAAAGAATATTCTAATTTTCGGTAAAGTAGTTCCATCGGTACACAAAGGTCATATATCAATTTATCTTAATGATCTAAAAACAGTGAATGAATCATAAACATCAGTTCATGGCTTTCTACCGCTGGCCTCTCTTACTCTCTCATTGCATACATGTATTGCATGAAAGACACTTGCCACGAAATTTATGTCACCCAGACAATAGAAATTAAGGACTTCATCAAGAAGAAAGATTAAGCAGCGAATTTTACTGAGTTCCATCTCTAATATGCTCTTCATTTTCATTCGAATTTATGTTTTTGAGAGTAGATCAATAAAAATTTATCTCTAATAGTTTTTTTTTTTATATTTGTTAAAACAGAGAGTTCAATTTGATTTTTTATAATTTGAGAATCAAACTCACCGTCTATTTTATAATTCATAAATAAAAAGATAAAATATATAATTAAGTTAATTTATAAAATATATACA
>JAHQCQ010015007.1:115915-146587 GCA_023539305.1 Ilex asprella
CCCTGTGGCTCGGTTTTGGATTCAATTTGGCCAAGACAAGGTAAGTTCATTTTATTTTTTATAGACCCTTCATCTTTATATACATATAGTTTCAACTTCTTCACTTCTTGCGGTTTCAATTCATTGATAGTGTTTCTTTTCATTGTTCACAATATGTTTGATGAATTGCCTCAATGAGATGCTAATGATTGGGCCTTGAAATCTGATGTTGATTGATACTAACAACACCTAAAGGTTAATGACCAGAAAATAGAAGAGAATTGATGTTAGAATCGAGATTTTGATTAAACGAAGTGGTTGACAATTAGACCATAATACTCTGTTTCGGTGGCGAGAAAATGCAGGAGAAGAAAAGATATAAGAATTGAATTGAGTGTTCTTGTATGAGGACCTCTTATTTTTGTGTATAAGTGATTTGGGTTTAGTCTTTGCTTTTTTTTTCTTGGTGAACAAGGAAGAGCTAGTCGATTTGTATTCTGATGTAGTGGTGATCCATAGATGTTTCTAGGAGTTATATTTGTAGTTGAATTGATAGTTTGAGGACGAAATTGGATTTTGGATTTTCAAATCTGAGTTATTTCATATGGGATTTTTCACAATCTTTTCAGTCCCATTTATCAGCTTGAATTATTTTTCAGAATTCCTTGCTTGAATCTTGCGCTATATTCAATGAATTTCTGACTGTTTGTCTGTACTCACCTAACTGTGTATTATATGTATGTGATATGTGTTCTTATGTGTATACTAGTTGTTATGATTTTAAATTACCTTAGAGGGTATCTTGTTATTTTGAATTTTGTGTAATACCATATTAAATGTAGTAGTAACAGAAGTTCTTGCCTTTGATCTTGATTTTCGGCTGAGATGTGCTTCGAGATTTGGCTCATTTCTTTCTTCAAATTGTATGCTTTGAAGTCATAATGTTGTGTTATTATGTGAAACAATAGAAGTCTCGAACATGCTAGTATTATAAGTGTTGTTTTCTCAATTCAAATGCTTTGGAAAACCTAGGGAAAATATTAAGGCATTAATAAATCAGTTGCATATGATGAATCTGTTGAGAAAATATAAGTTTATGAGCTTGATTCAATTATACTATGTAAGCATGTGATGAATCTGTTCAGATTTTTTTTTTGAAGGGCTTACATTATATGGAGTCCCTTGTTTGCCTCAGGTAATATACTAATATAAATGGGTGGAATACTAAAGCAACTGACTAACTGGATTGGTTGTGCAACAAGCTATTTTTGCAAAGAAATTACTAATTTTGCTTTATTTTTTATTTTTCTCCTTTGGCTTGCTTTTACATGCATTAATGTTGTGGTTTGCTTGATTAAATGATATGCTTTAAATTTTGCTTGTTCTATGCCGAAACCACGAACATTCTGATCAAACAAGATCCTTTCCCACCATTCCCCTGGCAGAATAGGATCCTAGAAATTGAACCAAAGAGGAAAGATCATTTCGCACAATTCAATATTTTGTTAGTAGTATGAATGCTTAGCTTAGTCCGGGATAAAGAAAAATCTTGGCTCCATGCTTGCCTCCAGATACACTTACCATCTGTCCATCCATTAAACAAACAAAACGTAGGAAAACCATTCAAGGCATCTTGAAGAGATGCCAGTTGAACCGTTAAAAAGGTGTTTATGGACTTTCTTCGCTTTGACGAGAAAACCATTGAATTCTGAGCTCATTAATGTTAAAGACAAAAAAAACTCATTAATGTCCTATTTATCCGCAAGTTAGCCTGTCATCGTTGTCCTCTTAGCTTTCTATTAACGTCACATTTGCTACTTTAAATCAAAGTGGAAGAGCTTGAATTCACACACAACGACATACACACGCACCCAGAGAGAGCTATTGAGACAGAGAGAGATAGAGAGAAAAAATTATGGTAACCCAACAAGCTAGTTTGAATGTTCTTATGCTTCCATGGTTGGCTCATGGTCGCATCTCTCCCTTCCTAAAGCTAGCCAAAAAACTAGCAGAGAAAAACTTCTATGTATCCCTTTGTTCTACACCTATCAATCTCATTTCCATCAAAGAAAAAATCACCCACAAGTACTCTCTCTCCATACAACTAGTTGAATTCCATTTGCCTGATTCTCCTGAGCTTCCCCCTAATTACCACACCACCAATGGCCTACCAGCCCATCTTGCGTCTACACTCAAAGATGCTTTTGAGATGGTAAGCCATAACTTCGACAACATCATCAAGACCTTAAAACCTGACCTTCTTATATATGACTTTAATCTGCCATGGGCAGCAGCCATAGCTTCCTCTCACAATGTCCCGGCTGTTCAGTTTCTTACTACTGGAGCAGCGATTGCTTCTTTTTCCCTTCACATGCTGAAGATAGGTGACGAAAAAATTCCCATTCCCAGAAATTCATATTCGTGGGTATGAAAGCCTCAGGACTCGGGGTGTGGTTTCCACTCCTGTGGATCTTTTTAAAGATACGTATCGTTTCTTGGAAACTCTTGAACGATCATGTAACATTGTCCTGATTAAAACTTTTAGAGAAATTGAGGGAAAATATATTGATTATCTATCTGTTTTAGCTGAGAAGAAGCTTGTTCCACTTGGTCCACTTGTTCAAGACCCTGTTAGTCAAGATGAGCACAAAGACATCATGCAATGGCTAGACAAAAAGAACAAATATTCAACAGTGTTTGTTTATTTTGGAAGTGAATATTTTTTGTCTACGAAAGAGATGGAAGAGGTAGCTCATGGCTAGAGATTAGCATGGTTAATTTAATATGGGTGGTGAGGTTTCATAAAAGGGAGAAAATTAGGATCGGAGATGCACTACCAAAAGGATTTTTTGAGAGGGTAGGAGAGAGAGGAAAGGTAGTGGAAGGATGGGCCCCACAGGCTAGAATTATTGGGCATCTGGTTACTGGTGGCTTTGTGAGCCATTGTGGGTGGAGTTCTATAATCGAAAGCATGAAGTTTGGTGTTCCAGTTATAGCAATACCCATGCATTTTGACCAGCCATTAAATGCTAGAGTGGTAGAGGAGGTTGGTGTTGGGGTGGAGGTTGTGAGAGACAATAATGGAAACTCCAGAGAGAAGAGATTGCACAAGTTATACGAAAGGTGGTTGTGGATGAAAACGGGGAGGGTGTGAGGAGGAAAGTGTAACGCCCCAAATATCACCCTGGACGGCATTACATTCTAATAACCATTTAAGCATGAGAGCACTAAGTAATCCATCAACATTACATCAACAATTTATGTTGGAACGAAATTTGGGCAGAGTCTCCCTTGTACGGGAAGCTCTACCACAAAACCCAACCTGTGCAATTCTACTATAATGACCACACTGGGTCTATTTACTTACCATAAAATCAATTCATCAAATTTACATGTTATCCCAAAAGAATAGGCCAAGCTATGACCTTTACATCCCCAAAATCTAATAACTATGATAATGCAGCGGAATTACAAAATATGGCTAGGCTTTACATTGTTTCAAAATAATACCCTAGTCTAGAACAAAAGGTAGTGTCCAGCTAAGAGTCCTCCCCGGGATCCACACTCCCGTCTTGCTGAATCTCCCAGGGTACGGGCTCCTCGAGTCCTAACTCCTCCTCAAGAGTACAATCTGAAATATTTGTTGGTAGGGGGGTGAGTACAAGACTCTGTAGGAAAATCCTTCCAAACCCATTCAAGGTTTTGAAATCAAGTAAAACAGGTAGGTCTCATTTCGAACATACATATCAATGAATTTTGAAAGAAAATAATGACATTTTAAAAGAGATCTCAAGTTTGTACAATAATAAGGAATTGAAAGAGAATAAAATCAACTTTAATTGGCAAACCATTTCTAACATAATCCAATCCACCATACACCATTTCCACAAGTTATCGCGGCATCCCATACTACCCGAAACTCTTGGGGAAATAATATTTGGTACAATGAACAATAACTTCTATTTAGTACCACTCAAGTAGGCTGTCGTTTCTCATGAATCTATCCAACGATTCTACCCCGTTCACCCATTTATAAGAACAATCACAGGCCAATTTAGGAAGGGCGTGTACCGTCTCATACGGCATTGACGAAATCCTTCCAAGGTGTCTAGTATACTAACCCTTTTCCCCGGTATCCGTGAACAATAGTGGTCACGGTCACCACAATGATCCACTACGAGCATTAGGCAACCATCTCACCCCCCATTGGGATAGACTAACCTCTAATGCTCTACGGCAGTTTTCGAAGGTAATCCAAGTCCCTCACAACACCATACACAAGAGTGACATACCAACAATATACTCAAAACCTCATTTATAAGCCATTCCACAAATTTCCCAACTTTCACAAGCATTGTACATAATAAAACAATTTAAGAAAATATACTCATTTCGCAAATCATGTTACAAAAGACAAGTTTAAAGGAAATAGGCATGAGATCATCAACACTACCATTTTAATACCCAACACAAAGCTCTAACATTTTAGAAATCAAGAGGATGTGAAGATATAGGGAGAAATCCATATTTTCCCCAAAAACTAGGGTTGAATGGATTCCAAACCATTATTTTGTTCAAAACATGTGAATGTTTGTAAAAATACTAAGAAACAATGAACCCATAGCAAATACATACTATTTAGAGTCAAAATATACATGTATAATAACCCTAGCATCATTGGATGAAAATGGAAGAAAACCCTACCTTGAATCTTGAAGAACTAGGGCTTGGATTCTTGAATATACCCTTAATCTCTTGTAATTTTTCTTTGATCTTGAGTTCTCTCCTTCTCTCTCAAGCTATCTAGGGTTTAGAATGGTGTATGGACGACTAAGGAGGCGGCCTAAAGTATTTATAGGCCCAAAAATGGGACCAAAATCGCGATATTAAACCTTCAGATTTTTATCGGGTGTACCGGTACCTAGTACCGGTACCAAAAACCTTCTGGAGTCGAGGTACCGGTACCCGGTACCGGTACTATTCAACAGACAGATTTTTCCTCCCACTTCCAAGGAAGTTTTGACCCATTTTGAGGTCGAATTAGTAAATTTTTATGAGATACACTTTTGTAGCCCTAGATGTCTAATATCTACTTTCAAAATATTAGATCAATTGGACATAAGTATAAAAAGTTATGACCAAAATACTAAGAGGTGTCCAAAATATTTTATACCCGAAATTTACGTAATTTGTGTTTTTATTCCGGAGTACTTCCAAGCTTCCAATGCACCTCATATTACCTCTCCCAAGGTTTTTCGACCTTCTCGATTCAATGGAAACATTATTTTGACCTAAAAACATTTAGAAACTTATCTAATAACTATTTCCAATCTCAAACGCCTTTGAAACTTAAACTTCCCAAATCCATTTGTCTCCCAATTATTCATTTATAATGTTTGGACCTACGTGATTCATTTTTACATCATTATATATAAAAGAACTATTAAACTCGTATATTACTTTATTAATATACGCATGTGGTGTATTACAGAAAGCACGGGAAGTGAGTGAGAAATTTAAAATGAAAAGGGAAGAAGAGATTGAAGTGGTGGTGGAGGAGCTGCTACAACTTTGCATGAAGAAGAATTAGAGTTTCCATTGATTTCCGGTTATAAATACTATTTATCAGTTTCGTTGTTTTGCGTCACTATCATTATGTAAGAATATTTTTCTGATTAGATATTACTTATCTAACTTTGACCCACTTCTGTATTGAAATTATAATTTTTTAAGTTCGAGATACAAATTTTAGAAGTAAAAGTTATAATTGGAAAATGTATGATAAATTTTAAAATATCATGATCGAGTATGTAAATTTACAATTTTTAAAAATAAAGTTATAATTTTTATAGGTTAAATTACAACTGGTTAGAGTATTCCTGATCAATCATGAATTTACCTCTAAAAATTATAATTTTGTATTTGACCTTAAAAATAATAACTTTCGTACGATACCGAATTTTTTCCCAATAGAATGGAATTAGCCTATCTAATTTTATCCTTAATGATTGGAAAACAGTGAAAGAGTCACAAACCTCAATTCTTAGAGCAACTCCAAGGAGACTAGCTAGAATAGCTAGTAAAAAAATATTTTTTTGTTACACTATCTATTTAAAAAACAGCTCCTACTAATTCACTCTAATAACGCTCTCTATTTTAGTTAACTATTTCAACTAACTTTAACTAAATATTAATTATTAAAATCTAAAATACTATGTAACATGCCACATCATCGTCATATTGATGACATCACATGATGACGTGTTATGCCACATCATCAAAATTTCAAATTTTAGATTTTTATCAATAACGGTTGTATTTATAACGATCACGTCATCAAAATTTTAAAATTTAAATTTGTCAACGGTCATAACGGTCATATTTTCGAATATGTATAAATAGGATCTTCCCTCTCTCATTGTCATACACCTCAAATCTATTTATTGGCATTGCACTCTTCTTTGTTTTTATGCTATGGTTCGTCATCCTACAATCAATATTGATGATGCACAAAATGACTTTCCACACCACCTGTCGAGTAATAGTATTAAATGCAGTAATTAATAAGTAGAGAGAAGGCGAGGATTACACTAGTTCGGTCAATACGACCTACGTCCACTTCTGAATGGCTTGGGTTACCGAACACTTTATTGTACCAAGTGTGCAAGGAGCAGAGAGTACAAGCTTAGAGGAAGAGGAGTGAGTTGTACTCAAGTAAAAGTATGTTGCCACTCAAGTGTTGGTGGGACTTACAATTTATAGGCGCCCCTTAACAGGTTGAGGCGACTTTACAGCCACTAAGCAGCTATTTTGGTGAAGCTCATGACTTCCTCTCAACGGGCGAGGTGGTTGAAGTGTTCTCCATGAGACTCGGTCCAAGTGGAGGTGAGGGTGGACTGTTTCCTCAGCGATGCAGATAAGGCTCCCGTGCTCTCTCTTGATGACGTAATAGAGCTGACGAGTTTGAATGGACTTGGACCATATTGAGATTGGTGGATCTTTGTAAGATTGGACTTTCCACATGGATTGGGCCATTTGGGCTTGACCCATCATTTACCCCGTAATGCCCCGTGTCTAAGGAAGCTTGGAGAAGTGGACATTTATTTGAATCTTGAGCTCTGGGTGGTGCAAGCTACTTCTTGAAATCTTTGGAGACCCATGGTTAGGGATTCTTGTGTTTAAGCACTGAGCATTTCGATCAATGTCGACTGAAGAGAAAACACACATTATCGTTGAAGAGGAAATATACGATATTGGTGAGGTGAGCCAAGGGGGTGAGGCGAGCCTGGCGAATGCGTCTGTGGCCATGTTGTCTTTTCTTGGGATGTGACAAATCTGGAAGTTCTGAAACTTCATGATCAAGCTTTTCACCATGCCGAGGTATTCTTGCATTCTTATTTCTTTTGTTTCGAACTCGCCCTTTATTTGATTAACTATCCGTTGGGAATCACTGTAAACTGCGAGATTTTGGGCTTCCATTTCAACTACCAACCTTAGGCCAGAGAGGAAGGCCTCATATTTTGTCTCATTGTTGGTGGCAATGAAGTGAAGTTTCACGGCATACTTGAGAGTGGTACCATCGGGGCTGATCAAGATCAGACCCATTCCTCCTCCTTCACTAGTCGAGGAGCCATCTACATAGAGTTTTCAAAGTAGCATAAAGGAGGGTTCAGAGATTAAAGTGGGAGATTGGGCGCTAGGATGGGGAGCCTGGAGGCTAGTTTGGGTTCCTTGGAGTGTCTGGGCGTTCGAGGGAGTGATTTGGATGCCTAAGGAGGTGACCTGGGCGCTAGTGGGAGCTGTCTGGGCGCCACTCTGGGCTCCAGAGGATGCTTGGGTGCTTGAGGAGGAGGTCTGGGCACCAGGGATGGAGGCCTGGGCACCTGGGGGTCCTCGTCAGGCATCTGGGTGTCCACGCTGGGTGAGGTGGAAGCCTCGTTGCTCTCCGCCTCTGTTGGTGCCAACTCAGCAATGAAATCTGCCAGTGCTTGTGCTTTGATGGCTACCCTTGGTTGGTACTAAATATCAAACTCGTCAAGCTCCATTGAAGTAGGTGGCATGGTAGGACCCATGCTTGTATGGATGGAGGCCCCTTGCGAGCAAGCTCTGTTGAGGTAGGTGACATTTGGCGAGGAGGCCTACGTAGAGAGGCGTGCAGAGGCTGATCTTGGGCGACTAGGGGGCTGATTTGGGCGGCCAGACAGCCTGGCACGTTGATTTGAGCAACCAAACAGCTGGTTTGGGAAGCTAGGCAGCTGGTACGCTGATTTAATATAGACCCTCGGGTTGCAGACGACCAGAGTTTCAAGATTCTGCCTAGAGATGACAAAAATAATACTATTACAAACATTAAAATATTTAACATAATTACCTGCAAAGAGGTAGGCTGCTTGCGTGAGAGTCAAGATAGAGTTTGAGGATTGCTTATGAGAGAGCTAACATTTTGAGACCGGGCTTTTGGCGACCCATGAGAGAGTCCTTAAGCTTGAGGTATAAACTGCCTATTTCAGAACAGTACAGAGACCAAGCTTTTGGCGACCAGCGAGAGAGCCACTCAGCTGGATATAGAGGCTGCCTATTTGAGAATAGTGTAGAGGTCAAGCTTTTGGCGGCCCGCAAGAGAGCCGCTAAGTTGGATATAGAGGTTGCCTATTTGAGAAAAGTGCAGAGGCCCGCGACCGGCGAGTGAGCCGCTAAGTTGGATATATAAACTGCATGTTTGAGAACAGTGCAGAGGCCAAGCTTTTGGCGACCCGCGAGAGAGCCGCTAAGTTGGATATAGAGGCTGCCTATTTGAGAACAGTGCAGAGGCCAAGCTTTTGGTCACCGACAAGAGAGTTGCAAAGCTGGATATGGAGATTGCCTGTTTACGAACAGTGCAGAGGCCAGGTTTTTGGTCACCCGCGAGAGAGTCGCTAAGCTGGATATAAAGACTGTCTGTTTGAGAACAGCGTAGAGGTAGGTCAAGCTTGCGACGACCAACGAGATGATTCACCTCGGCGAGGAACCATCCATGTAAAGCTTCCAAGTTAACTCGGAGATCAGTGTGGGAGCTTAGGCAACAGGTTGGGGTGTCTGGATGCCAGAGGGAGTTGTCTGGGCACCAAAGGGAGTTGGCTGGGTGCTAGTTTGGGCGTTTGAGGAAGAGTTTTGGGCCCTTAAGGGAGAGGTCTTGGCACCTGGGGTGGAGCTTTGGGTGCCTGGGAGAGGTGTCTGGTCGCCTAGGATGGAGATTTGGGCGCTTGACAAGGAGGTCTAGGCGCCAAGCATGATGGTCTGAGCGCCTGATGAGGAGGTCTGGGCGCCTGGCATGATGGCTTAGGCGCCCAGTGTGGGCACCTGGGAGTCCTCGTAAGGCTTCTGGTTGTTCTCAGTAGTCATCTCCACACTGAGCGAGGTGGAAACCTCATTGCTCTCCGCCTCTATTGATGTCCTCAACATTCATATATTTTTTAGATCGGGCTCCTCAACTTGGAGGACCTCCTCGTTAAAACGAGTGAGGTAGTTCCTTAGGCTTTCATCTCGGTCCTGCTTTATGTTGAGCATGTGGGTGACAGGCTTGTTTTGGCGGCATCCACCAATGAACTGTGCCACAAAAGATCTGCTTAGTTTGGCGAAGGAGCCTAGGAGGCTGGGGCGAGTTTGGCAAATCATTGTCGAGCAGATCCCTTCAAGGTGGTTGAAAACGCTCTGCACATGATTTCGTCGGGGACGTTGTGCAACTGCATTAAGGTCTTGTAAGTTTCGAGGTGATTTAGTGGGTCCTTCGTTTTGTCAAAGGTCTCAACGGATGACATTTTAAACTTTTGATGGAGGGGGTAGTTCGCCACATCAGGTTTGAAAGGCGTGTCATTTTGTCTAACAAGGTAGTCCACAGTCTCAGGTTCTTGCGCCTTCATGTCATTGAAGATGTCACCTAGTTGATTTTGCACCTCTTTAATTTTTTCTTCCCAATGATTAGCAGCTTCTTTTGAATCATCATGGAAATGGCTCCTGTGTTCTATGCTCTGGTTTTCACTTTCATCCTCTTGGAGAAGAGGGTCTCCATCGTGGGGAGTAGGAGCTGGAGGAGGAGGTGAAGGCCCCTCATGGGGAGCTCCCCCATGCTGGGCGCCCAAGGGGGCTTCCCAGGGTGGCACCCAGATGAAGAGCACCCATGTCGGGAGCTCCTTTGACGGTGTGGAGCTCTTTTCACTTGAGGTCCAAGTTGTGCTCCTCATTGCGCAACGAGTATTAGTTAAAGGATATGTTGGTTTTGGGCCACAAGCTCTTGCATGGTCTCCAGCATCTGCTGCATACTTAGGACATGATTGGTTGGTGGAGGAGCAACCTCCTCCTATCTTGGTTGGTTATCCTTAGGCTGGTTCATGGATCTGGTGGTGAACGCCATAGGTTCAACAGAGAGTGTGATTAGAAGTGTGAAGTTTGTCATTTCCCACAGACGGCGCCAAACTGATGATGCACAAAATGACTTTGCACACCACCTGTCATGTAACAGTATTAAATGTAGTAATTATTAAGTAGAGAGAGAAGGCGAGGATTATATTGGTTTGGTCAATACGACCTACGTCCACTTCTGAATGGCTTAGGTCGCCAGGCACTTTATTATATCAAGTGTGCAAGGAGCAAATAGTACAAGCTTAGAGGGAGAGGAGTGAGTTGTGCTCAAGTAAAAGTATATTGCCCCCCCAAGTGTTGGTGGAACTTACAATTTGTAGGCGCCCCTTAACAGGTTGGGGCGACTTTACAGCAACTAAGCAGCTATTTCGATGGAGCTCACGACTTCCTCTTAACGGGCGACGTGATTGAAGTGTTCTCCATGAGACTCGGTCCAAGAGGAGGCGAGAGTGGACTGTTTCATCAGCGATGCAGATAAGGCTTCCGTGCTCTCTCTTGATGACGTAATCGGGTTGACGAGATTGACTTGACTTGGACCATATTGGGTTTGGTGGATCTTTGCAAGATTTGGACTTTCCACGTGGTCGTGGATTAGATTTCCACAGACGGCGCCAAACTAATGATGCACAAAATGACTTTGCACACCACTTGTCAAGTAACAGTATTAAATGTAGTAATTAATAAGTAGAAAGAGAAAGCGAGGATTATAGTGGTTCAGTCAATACGACGTACGTCCATTTCTGATTGACTTGGGTTGTCGAACACTTTATTATATCAAGTGTGCAGGGAGCAGAGAGTACAAGCTTAGAGGGAGAGGAGTGAGTTGTGCTCAAGTAAAAGTATGTTTCCCCCAAAGTGTTGGTGGGGCTTACAATGTATAGGAGCTCCTTAACAGGTTGGGGCGACTTTACAACAACTAAGCAGCTATTTCGGTGGAGCTCACGACTTCCTCTCAACGGGCGACGTGGTTGAAGTGTTCTCCATGAGACTCGGTCCAAGAGGAGATGAGGGTGGAATTTTTTCCCAGCAATGCAGATAAGGCTCCCGTGCTCTCTCTTGATGACTTAATTGAGCTGACGAGTTTGACTAGACTTGGACCATATTGGGTTTGGTGAATCTTTGTAAGATTTGGACTTTCCATGTGTTCGTGGGTTCGATTCCCACCGATGGCGTCAAACTGATGATGCACAAAATGACTTTGCACACCACCTGGCAAGTAACAATATTAAATGCAGTAATTAATAAGTAGAGAGAGAAAGCGAGGATTATAGTGGTTCGTTCAATAGAACCTACGTCCACATCTGAATGACTTGGGTCGCCGGACACTTTATTATATCAAGTGTGTAGGGAGCAAAGAGTACAAACTTAGAGGGAGAGGAGTAAGTTGTGCTCAAGTAAAAGTATGTTGCCCCCCAAGTGTTGATGGGACTTACAAGTTATAGGCGCTCCTTAACAGGTTGGGGCGACTTTACAACAAATAAGTAGCTATTTCGGTGGAGCTCACGACTTCATCTTAACGGGCGAGGTGGTTGAAGTGTTCCCCATGAGACTCGGTCCAAGAGGAGGTGAGGGTGGATTGTTTCCTCAGTGATGCAGATAAAGCTCCCGTGCTCTCTCTTGATGACTTAATTGAGCTAACGAGTTTGACTGGACTTGGACCATATTGGGTTTATTGGATCTTTGTAAGATTGGACTTTGCATATGGATTAAGCCATTTGGGCTTGGCCCATCAAATATAATTCTTAACCATTTTGACTCCGATGTTGAATTGGAGATGCTAACAATTTGTGTTATGGAAATGAACAAACTCAGTAGTGCGGAAAGCTCTGGTGGACGTTGTGGTTCCATTCAAGGTTATTCAGTTATTTTTTGTAATCAAGTTCAAGGGCACGAGAGACTTTATCGTGATTATTTTACTGAACCACCTATCTATCCCCCAAATTTATTTTGGAGAAGGTTTTGAATGAATCGAGTCATTTTCCTTCGTATTCTATCCATGGTGAAAATTTATGATCCATATTTTGTCCCCAAAAAATATATTGCTAGAATTATTGGCTTGTCTTCCCTTCAAAAAGATGACAGACGCCATAAGTATGCTTGCTTATGGAGTTGCAGCAGATGCTATTGATGTAAGTGAGGATTGACAAAAGCACAACAACAGAAAGTTTGAAAATATTTGTGAGGACGGTAGTAACAATTTTTTCTGATGAATACCCTCAGGTCATCAAACAACGATGATATTGCTAGATTATTAGCAATGGGTAGCAATCGTGGGTTTCCTGGGTTGTTGTGTAGCATTGACTGTATGCATTGGAAATAGAAAAATTGTCCAACAGCATGGAAATGTATGTATTTTGGTCACGTCCATGAACCAATAATTATTTTGGAAGCAGTGGCTTCATATGATTTCTTGATTTGACATGTCTTTTTTGGGTTACCTGTATGCCATAATGATATCAACATACTAGAACGATCTTTTATTTTTGCTCTCTTTTTAGAAGGTCAGACTCCTCTAGTCAATTTCTCAGTCAACGGAAGCGATTATACAATGGGATATTATTTTACTGATGGTATATATCCAAAGTGGGAAACATTTGTCAAAACAATTGTATCTCCAAGAGGCAATAAACAAATACATTTTGCAAAATCTCAAGATTCAGTAAGAAAGGATGTTGAGCGAGCATTTAAAGTGCTTGAACCACGATTTGATATAGTGTGTGGATCAGCACGTTTTTTGACACTTGAAGTGCTTAAGGATATTATGAAGGCATGCATAATATTACATAACATGATTGTCGAGGATGAGTGAGACGAAAATGAGTTGTACTTTAGTTATGATATAATGGATGAGAGTTCCACTACCACAATTATACCAAAGCGGAGTTCAAAATTGCTTCAATTTATTAATCCTCAATATTGCATTAGAGACAAAGAAACTCATTCCAAACTCCAAGCTGATCTAGTCAAACACCAGTAGAATATGCATGGAAATTTCTAGGCATTACTTAAGAAAATGTTATTACATTACTTATAGCATCATTACTACTACTTCAAAGTTGCTTGTCTATTTATAAAAAAAAATTACATCTTTTTCCCAAGATTTCCATTTGGCGGTGCCGAAAATATTCAGCTTGCAACGGAGGCATGCCACTCATATCCATTGACATTATTCGTTCTTCCTCTCTTGGTTGCTCCATTTGAATTATCTCTTTCTCTTGCACTAGACGTTCCTGTTCTTCAAGATAACAATTTTCAAACATTTTAACTTTCTTCCAATTCATTACCTTTTTCTCTTCCTTCATTTTTGCTAACAAATTAACGAGTGCAGAACTTGTTGCATCACCTCCAGGTTCTTTGCTTTTTGATTTTCGTAGTCGCACTTTCTCAGCTTTACTTCCAGGTGGTCTAAGGATCCATAGGACTCATCGTCATTTCCTAAATTTATCGAGTCCGTTGTAGAAGGCACAAAGCTGTCAGGAGTTACATTATGTTTGGTTTTTTTGCTTCTTTGATTGAGAATCTTCCATCCATTTTGGTTGATACCTTAATTCATTCCAACAATGTTCAAACTGAAAAAGATATTTATAGAATTCATTGTACAAGTTCTTGGCATCATGAATTTGAAAAATCTTATGACAAAACTCATTATTATGTCATTAAAAGTACACTATTTTGTAACAAAATATTCACTCATACCTTGTCTTTCCCTGTCAAACCACTTTGATTCAGTCTTTCTATCTATACAAAGCACTCACAAAAATTTGTTGATGGCTATTTGATTTGTTGACCAACGATTCATCAAAGAATTTTGACAACAGCTATGACATGTCTTAGGTTTGTCTTTGTTGAAGAACTCTGTCTTTGATTTTTGTTCATTTTCTTGCACAACATCCAAACTAATATTAAGCTACGCCGAGATTATCATAATGTCTTCCTCTACTGTAAAATTGCTACCTCGTTGTTTTTTTGTGGTGGATTCTACTTGTGGAGATATTGATGAAGATTGATCTATAACCTCATCATCTAAGTTTGTTTCATCATTCATGAGATTGGTAAAGTAAGCACCATGTTGGAATGGTTTCATGAGTAATGCCTATAATTCAACATAGCCACCATGGTAGAATTAACAAACTTTCCAGATTCGTGATGCCAAGATTCAATAACAAAATATATTTTACAAATTCACAAATTCCTTATTCATAATTTTCACAAATCCCTTATTCATAATTTTCACAAATCCCTAAAACAAAATTTTCACATTACAACCACAATTCACAATTCACAAATTCAACAACAATTCACAATTAAGAATATCACATAATTGAATTATAATTGAATATTTGTGGATATCTATGGAGAATTATAATTGAATATTGGTAAGATTATGAGACTGGAGATCAAAAAATAAATTTTGGAAGATCAATTCAATTACACATTATCCAAATGCATCCAATTTTCAAGACAAAAAAATACTCCTCTCAAGTTCAAGACTCCAATTGTGCATCAATCCAAGAATATTCCACGATTGGCACTCCTCAACCTCAAATTCCACTAAGGAAGGTACATACAAAAAATCATGTACAAAGGCCGAGTTACAAATACAATTTTTTTTTCTAACTTGTAAAATCTTCTTCCATGTTTATAATTCAATCATATTCATATATGTGTTGCGAGTTTGAAAGGGCACAAGCTCAAAAACAGAGGTGATAGACATTACAACAACTCCAAGTAGAAATGAAAATCACATAATTTTTTTGGTTTCAGTTGGTTTTTCTGTGGGATTTAAGTGGGTTTTCTGGTGGGTTTTTTGTCAGTTTTTCAGTGGGTTTTTTGGTGCGATTTCAATGGGTTTTATGGTGGGTTTTTGTTGGTTTTTTGTGGGGTTTTCAGTAGATTTTTGGTGGGATTTTAGTGATTTTGCAGTGGAATTTAAGTGATTTTTTGGTGGGATTTCAGGATGTTTTAGCTGAGTTTTTAGTGGGTTTTTGTGGATTTTTCTGTGCTATAGATATAGAGTTTCAGAGAGAGATAGATAGAGAGAGAGAGAGAGAGCATACCTGGGTGGATGATGAAGCTTCTATGACGATGAAGCTTATGTGATGATGAAGACAAAGGAGCTTCTATAGAGTGATCTGCAATGATGAAGACGATGGAGTGTTTATGGAGCTTCTAAGGAGTGATGAAATTGGCGTAAAAAATGACCTTTGTTGAGGAAATACCTAGCCTTTGAGCTCGCCAAAAACAACGAGTGAAGAGTGGATTGTGAAAAATAACTAGTGGGATAGATAGCCCGTTGGACCCAAATTTTATGGACTGGCTATCTAAAATAGCTAAAAATCCTCATTTACTGAGCTCCTCGGAGTTGTTCTTACAGTGATGCAAAATTTTGACATAAAATTGGTGTCATACGATTTTTGATCATGTTTAAGAGTTTCTCTTGTCAAATTTTTAATGGGTTCGTTCTGTTCCTTGGTGCTAACTTCTTAGAATCTCAACTTCCCTAATGAATGTGACTTTAGGTCAAATGGAGATATCAACTTTTTGAATTACACATTTCTAGGTCATGGTTTAACTAAAATGAATTGTATTACCTGTTGTTATCTATGAATTATGTACCCATATGACTGATGTAATTTTCTGAGGGAAAACACCAGCAATTAAGATTATCAACCAATCTGATTTGATAAGATTAGGGCTGGATAAGATTTGGGCCAATTTGATTTGAGGATTAGAAAATTTGTTTTCAGTCCATTTTCCCATTGGGGTAGAAAATATTATCCAAAAAAGTTGAGGCAATTTGTATAACTTTCTTACAACAAAATTTGTAACATTAACTCAATTTTGTCAAATAATCACTTAAATTCATTACATATTTCAAAATAGAATAACTCGGTTAATTGCATGCATTGCATGGTAGATGTGATAACATATTCGAATTTGAATAATCCATATATGACTAATTGGATTTAGATTAGGATCGAATTTGGATCAAAATTCAATCCATTGATAGACTTATCCATCACCATATCTTGAAATTGTACAGAAGCGAGCACTATGAAAGATATTATGAGATCTGTCGAGATATGACATTATCTCGATTTGATTAGCTTGGATAGCAATTTAGGATTTCTCTTTACATTTATCTATTGTATTTCTTCACGTTATAAATTGAGTTGAATTGATAATATCAATCACCACAAATACTTCTTCTAATATTTCATTTGGCATGTGGTTCGGGCATGTAAGCAAGACGGGTCAAACTATATATACCTTTGTATCTTATTTTCTCGTTCCTTCTTTGTCTCAAATTTCTGTTACATTATAAGTTCCTCTTCCCCACTAAAATTGTAAGAATAACTTGTCATGTGGTCAAGAGCTCAAGAGCATGCTTCCACATAAAAAGTTACCATGAAAAACAATTTATGTTGATGGGCGTGTGTGGATAGGGTAAACTCTTTGATAATTGTTCTATGTGCCCTTTTAAGTTTGTTCGACCATGAATTTTATTGTAATTTTTAAGATAAATAAATATTTTCCCTTTCAATTGCCAATATGAACAGAACTATCAAAGTCCCACTAAATAAATAGAAAATTCACATTTGCCACCCAAATTTTACAAAGTTTGTCTTCTTTTGAATTAAGGACACAATCCTGAAAATCATATAGGTACATACGCGGATACCCTAGGTCAATACACCTAAGCAAGTCCATATCAATAACAAAAGGTGAAACACAGGATAAACAAGAGGCATAAAAGTGTTCGGTAGTGTTCTTCTACAACCACTTGTCAGATGGAGATTCTACTTGATGCTCTTAATGCACGCTTGACCTAAAGCTGTAAGCGGGGTTTTATTCAAGTAAAGTAAAAGGTCAGACCAAAAAAATAATAATAATAAAACAACAGGTGGAAGAAAGAAAGAAGTGAAAGACGCAACTTAGACAACCACCGTTAACTTCGAGTTCACATTCTAATCGAAAGTGGCCTTGGCTAACTTGGCTTAATGGGGTTGGATGGTCTTTTTCTTTGTGTTCCGCCTACTAATGTTAGTGGGTTGACACAAACATTGGAATGAAATTATGTTGGTATGACAGCTTTTTTCATAGAAATAGTAAAAAGGTCTCATTAGATTTATGCTAACCATCAAAATCATAGAAAGGTCAACAATTAATCTCTGTATTCATCTCCAAGAGTCTTGGAATCCCTTTCCCTTTGGCCATAGAGGATCTACTTTGTTGAGGTCCACATAGGGTTTGATTAATTCATGTACATAGTTGAGAAGTGTGTTTGCATCTTTTCCAACACGATTATGCACGTAAAGTTACGCCTATAGCCCGACCTAGAGGGGATGAATATGTCTCCTTCACTTCTTGCGGAATATTTTCCCAATTGGACCTACTTACCATAGTTACCAATTTAGTTATCTAATTAAGTTTAACTAACCCATTTTTAATGCACAACCCTTGGATGAATGTATGGATGTATACCCAATTCAACAATCAATCTCAGTTCAATGCAAATCCACCATTCTTATCCATCCAAAGCCCTTCCACCAATTTCAAGCAACCACAATTTGGTCACAACATAAAATTAACCTTTCAAGCATTGAATCAAACACATGGTGTATGAGGCATTTCAAGAGTGTGTGTGTGTGTGTAAATCAATAAACAATAGCCATAATAAAAAACAATTTAAAGTGAAATTCCTCCCGAAAAAGATCATAGGACCGTAGTCCACCTAACAAAATCCACTACAATCTTGAGTACTAGCTTCACTGGGGAAAATCGAGCTCCATGTTCCAACTTCAACATCTTTGATCTTCAACGACTCCTCCCAAGATCTTCTTCTTCACACTTACGTGAGTTTGGTGGTTCTTCAAGATTTCTTTATTTTCTTCAAGTTTGAAGGTGTAGAATGAGATCAATCCAAGTAGATTTTGGCTTTTGGATGCTTAGGAATCTCTAGGGTTGTTTTTTCTTTTCTGGACATTAGATATATCTTATTTAGTGTTTAGAGACTTAGACTAGTGAAACAAGACACATTCATATGTATAGATCTTGTAAATAGAGTTAATTGGGGAATAAGAAAACTTAAATTTTGCGAGGGACTGCAAGAGCTGTGAGAGGGAGGTGGTCACTCGAATGCAAGCAGGAACAATCCTAGACATGTTGACTAGGGGTTGTTTGAGCGATGTCAAGGCCGCTCGATCCATTTTAATAACGAGTGGCCAAGCGAGCCGTTTCCATTATCCAAAGCTTTTCTTTAATTTTTTCCTAAGTATTCAGAGTCATCTCCAAACCTTCTTCATTGAGCATTAGGTGGTCCATACTCATTTTTAGGCCTAAAACCAAGTAAAAATTAACCCAGCTGAACACCAAGAGGCATTGGCCATCCAAAATTCGACCCATGACCCATGACTCATTTCATGTTTTGAACAACATTTGAAGTTTCAAAATACTTTCAGTAAAAACGCAAGAGTCGTGTATGGTGACATACAAAATCCATTTTATTAACCTATGTAGCCAAAATAAAAAATACCAAGGATAACTTAAGGTCTTTAAAGCAACTCCAACCAAGTTGTAAAATCCTAGTTAGACAACTTCAACAACTCTTTTTTACATCCTAATCTCTTCCAACAGCTATGTCAAATGCTGATTGTGCTAGCCAAATTTGGCATACTGCCAAATATCTTATCTCTCATATCAAATCCTAGCATATCTCAACTTCCTACTCATGTATCACATAAATTTGGCATTTACATTTGCCATATCATTGAAGTATAAGGGGAAGATTATATGTCAAATTGCCACATAGACCTTCAAATTTAAATTTAACATATAACATTTGACATCTCCCATATACATGTTCTTGAGTTTGGAAAAATCTTGGAAAGTTTTCGGATGTGGCTTTGAAGGTTGGATTCATATTCCTTTTTGTTTCTTCTTGTAGCTTCATGATAAGAGATCTAGTTGACATTTTACAATACGAACTCACGAAATTACCCAATTACAATGAGTAATTTCCTAACAATAGCAATAGACTACAACAATTAAGGGTTGAGCTACACTATTGAGGTATTTTCCCATATGAGCAGTAGGGTTAGTTGAAGTGCATAGTTGATAGACTCATCTATATGAGTGTGAATTGAGGTTGTTTCTATGAGAACTTAGACGAGTATTTTGGAGCACTCATTATGTCCAAGTAGGATGCATGAACTATTTGCTCCAACCCACATTGAGTATATGCAGGGGTTAAAACTACTAGGTAAGAAGCCAGCCATTTCACACACAATTATCGTATGTAGCGACAAAAATCCCTAGATATAAACATTGTCACAGAAGACCTTTATTTATATCACTTGGGAATTGTGACAAATCAATCAATCCCTAGATTGTTGCCTTATTGAATCCTTTGATTTTGGCATATGCAGATTGTGGAAATCAGTCTTCCAATCAATTGATCATTTGGTCCATATATACTCGGATACACACTAGAAAGGAAAACAACAAACACAATCTCTTCAATGCATCTTTGAATATGAAGCTTATTCTCCTTCTTTAATTGTTCGTTTACGAGTTTCTAGGCAAATCTAAGGAGCAGTTTAGTAACGTTTTCTTGTTTTTAAAAAATTAAAAACAAATACAATTTTTGTTTGTGTTTGTGTTTGTGTTTTGTAGTAAACACTGAAAACAGAAAACATGTTAGGGAGTCATTTGTGTTTATCAAATTATGAGAATAAAAACAAATAACATGTTTGACAACTACTTCAAGTCATATCCTAAATATGTTTTATAATATCTCATACAACAAAATACAAATCCAAAAATTCATTAACCCAACATATCCACTAAATCATCAAAGAACACCTAAAAGAAGATAACTAGATTGCATAAGTCATTAATCACATTCATACATCATATTGTTCAACATACAACCAAATACACACATTAATAAGTCATATCACTCAACTAAAATCCCAATAATTAGTACAAATACCAGGAATAATAATGTACAAATAAATATAAAATTAAAACCACAACAAGCAAGCATGAAAATATTGATTCATTTCTTCTCTTTCCATCTTGACTGGGCTTGGGGAATCACATGATGTTTATTTGTAATTGTGTTATAGTCATCAACCCATATGAAACAATTATCATGTTCACGTCATCGTGGACAACAATAAAAAGCTTGCCCATTGTTTCTTTTTGTCCTTACGACCCAAATATTCATGTTTTCGGATCCACACGAGCATGAAGGGTCAATACGCGTCATTGTAACACACCTAATTAGATTAACATTAACAAGTAAAAATTAATCATATGTACATTAAATTCAATATAACAATGCAAGTGTCAAAACATTTATACCATCATAATAAATAATAACATTAGGACATGTATCAATGGTAAGTTGTTGCCCACAATTGATTAGCAATTGTATCTTTGACACGAGCCATTTGACAAATCCTACTCAGACTTATGTCTAATTCGATTGGGGCATGTGAACTTGATCCTGCAACAGCTCTATCATTATCAACAACTTCTCAATGTTCCTAGTCCTCAAATAACTGATCTTGTCGAGAATACATTCTTATGAAGTTATGGACTGTACAACATGTTGTAGGAATGTATTTATGTGTTCTTAAGGGATATAAATGCATTAGCTTTAGAATGGAAAAATGAGCATTTATAACTCCAAAGCAATGCTCTATCACATTCTGAAGTGAAGAGTGACGATGATTGAAGAGTTCTTCTTTGCTAATTGGTTGTCGACCCCTACCTCTA
This sequence comes from Ilex asprella, assembly GCA_023539305.1. Taxonomy (NCBI): domain Eukaryota; kingdom Viridiplantae; phylum Streptophyta; class Magnoliopsida; order Aquifoliales; family Aquifoliaceae; genus Ilex; species Ilex asprella. The sequence continues at coordinate 137,078 of JAHQCQ010015007.1, forward strand.
TACCCACGGAGGTGATATCTCTCACCATGATACGGGGACAGAAAACCAGGTATGTTTGGGTACCACAAATCCACAACATAGTATCTATCTGTCAAAATTTATAAGTGTAAGATCCATTGTCCAATTTTATGTATAAGTATTCTAAATTCTATGATTAAGCTTACCTTCTAGTGGCATTAGAAACTTGTTAGCTGGATTAGCAACACACTTAACAAATACTCTTGAGTCATGAGCAGTACCCTGTCACCCACTCATCACAAATATAAAGTGCATGTCAAAGGAACTTGCACACATTACATTTTGAGTTGGTACAACAACACACTTTCCATGATATGGTATCTGGGAATCCATGGAAACACGTGCATCAACGTGGGTTCCATCAATAGCGTCACCATAATTCTTCAAATAAAAAAATACATGAATGACATTGAAAGTAGTATTTTTTTATAACATATATTTTCAATTACTATCACTTACCTTAAAAAAAGGGTAATATCTTGGGTTGGAACGAATCTAAGGTTGAACCATACTAAAATCGAGAAGACTGATGATATCAACTCCAAGCCTACAAACTGCTTTCACAACACAACTAACGTATTTGGAAATGGTCTCCCCCAAATGCTGAAACCTTTCACCTATTATGCGATTTCTCTCATTATGTGATATTGTTAGTAAAAATATTACAACTTGCTCTTGGACGATTACAAACCTGGAGTGTTTCAACCCTTTATCTTTTAATGCCTCACCAAACAACATGAACATGGGTCTGTCCATTCTAAATTGCTCATAGCACCTATTTTTATGTCCATGTAATACGTTCATAGCACCTATTTTAACGTCCATGTAATACCTCCAACACGTACTCATGACTTGTAAGAGTAGACGATCTACATGGTCGTTGTGATGAATTTTGACTATGTAATACCATATCTAATTCTTCATCTGAATTCATTATTTAATATTCAAGTCTACCTGTAATTTCAATTAGTAATGCACATTTCATACAGTTATCACAAAACATTGTAAGTATGCATAATAATTAAACATAATAAATCCCAAATGATAGATCCAAAATAAACGACCATCTAAAGTAAAACCATCACAGGTGAGTAACAAAGTACTTATTCCTATGATCTGGCATAGCCAATAATATCTTCCTATAACTCATACCATCTCCAAAAACTTAATGGCCTTTGTGTAAGAAGCTGTAAAAATGTCCTCGAAAGAATTCAAAACAGCCACACATTGTTCTAATAGATCATCATTATGTGTATTAGCCTCGTTATCACCACATGAAGTCGTCGCTATAGAAGCACTAGACATCTTATAATCAATATACTCTGTCTTCTTCTTTGAACTTTCAACCAACACATTTTGGGCAAATGTAAGTGCTAGGCTATAGTTATCCTTCTTCTTACGACGACTGCTTGTTAGAGTGGTAAACCTACTTCGAGAATGGTTGTTTGTCCATTTCTCCACATTCTCCTCACCATCATCAACCTTAAGTGCCAGATCAAAGGTAGGGTATTTATCTTCCTCGTTGTCCGAGGGAGGTTGGGTGGATGGATGAGCATTATCAACGGTTGTAGTTGTCATTTAATAAATCCTACCCAACTTCTTGTAATGTGGACACCTTTTTTCCTGAATTGTCTAGCATGCTTATTAAACTAAATTAAACGAAAATAATGAAAGGTAATCAATGGTGATTAACCTAAAACCATTTGACATTGTGGTTAAAAATAAAAATGAATAGTACTCAATACTAAAACCTACCTTGCACAAATTCTTTCAAACCTCATCCTCCAGGACAATTGTTTTCTTCACAATTTGATTCAACTGTTTCTTGAAAATATGATAAATTGGTCTTAATGTATTAAACTTCCTCCGTAGTTGCTCATAAGTGTAGTTGTACACTGTTTTTAATCTCATTTTTGGTACGAGAGTTTTCCACCCAACTTTGTCAAAAGTAGTATTTGGTCTATTCCCCGCTGCTACTTCCCTATCCATCAAGTCAATGAGAATTGCCTTCATATTGGACATCCATATGTCTAAATTTTTGTCAAGGTCAACCTCTATAACCTCATCATCATGAGTTTAAACTCTTTAATTTAAAGAGAAATAAAGTGATTATTTGTAGAGATGTTCTCTTTAATGAGAAGGACTCTTGGAATTGGAAAGAAAAGAATGTTCAAAATCAAGTGATTATAGCAAATGAAGATTATAGAAGTTTTGAGCATGAAAATGAAAATGAAGAAGTTGAAGTTCTACCACAAATGTCTCCAACACCCAACTCTCATTTATCTCTTTCTACTTCCTTAAGTTCAAGCACTTTATCTCTAATTTCAACTCCAAGAAAAATGAGAAGTCTTAGTGATGTGTATGCTAGATGCAATTTTTGTGTGGTTAAACCCGAGAGTTTTGAATAAGCAATCAAAGAAGATGTTTGGAAGAAAGCAATGGAAGATGAAATTCGTGTGATTGAGAAAAGTAGCATTTGGGAGTTGGTGGAAAAGTCAAGAATAAAGAGGTTACCAAGAGACTTTTGCTCCGATTGCTTGACTTGATACAATAAGGCTTCTTATTGCTCTTGCTTCACAAAATGACTGATTTCTTCATCAATTAGATGTAAAATCAACGTTCTTGAATGGTGTGTTAAAAAAAAGTTCATGTAGAGCAACCTCAAGGTTTTGTTGTCAACGGCGAAGAAGGAAAAATGTACAAGCTAAAAAAGGCTTTGTACGGGTTGAAACAAGCTCCTCAAGTATGGTGTAGTGAGATTGATTCCTATTTTAATTCAAAGGGATTTCAAAGAAGTAAAAGTGAGTAAACCTTGTACATCAAAATGCAAGGTAATACCGGTATTCTCATTGTGTCTCTTTATGTTGATGACTTGGTTTTTAACGGGAATGACCAATTAATGATTGAAGATTTTAAAAGTGAGATAATGAAAAGATATGAAATGAGTGATTTGTTACTTCTTGGGCATTGAAATTTATCAACAAGAAGATGAAGTTTTTATTTGCCAAAGGAAGTATGCAAAAACTCTTCTTGAAAAATTTATAATGAGAAATTGAAAATCGGTTGCTACACCTTTGATTATGAATGAAAAGTTGTTAAAAGAATATGGAACTAAAAAAGTTGAAGCATCTTTTTATAGAAGCTTGGTTGAAAGTCATTTGTACTTGACAACTATAAGATCGGACATTATGTATGCTACAAGTTTGTTATCTCGGTTTATGCACAAACCAAGCCAAATTCATTTTGGGGCAGCGAAGAGAGTGTTGAGATATATTCAAGGAACACTTGATTTTTGGATTATGTTTGGAAGAAAAGTTGATGTCAAGTTACTTGAATTTTGGGATAGCAATTGGGTCGGAAACATTGACAATACGAGGAGCACTTTGGGCTATGCATTCTCACTTGGTGCCGGTGTAATTTCATGGGTGTCAAAGAAGCAACAAAGTATGACACAATCATCAATTGAAGCTGAATATATTTCAACATCTTTGGTTACTTCTCAAGCAATTTGATTTATAAGAATCATGGAAGATATTGGTGAAAAGTAAGGTGAAGCAACTCCAATTTTATGCGATAGTAAATCAGCTATCACCATGACAAAGAATCCCGTTTATCATAGCCGAACTAAGCACGTTGCAATCAAGCATCACTTTATTCGAGAAGACGCAGAAGATGAAGAGATTCAAGTCAAATATTGCAAGACCAAAGATCAAGTGGCGGACATTTTTAGCAAAACACTTCCTAAAGATAAGTTCGAGTTTCTAAGAGACATGTTGGGAATACAATAACAAAACATTAAGTGGGAGTGCTAAAAATAGAATACTAGATAATACTTTGTTGTTTAGTGTATCTAGTTGTCTTGAGGACACAAATGGTTATGTCTTAAGTCTTGTTAAGTGATTAATAGTCTAAGAAAGTGAGTGGTCATGATGTATCTTGCAACCTATATGTATGTTGATAATATGGAACACATTTATGAAAAATTATTCCAAAAAGACTAAGTTACATTGTCTTTGTTTTATTTATCACAAATATAAAAAAGCTAAAATTATAGCCAACAAATAATTTGTGTGGTATAAATTATCTGTTAACAACATAACATGACTTTTGAAATTATAAATGAAAAAAAATTCGTTCGAATGAAAGAGTAGAGCTAGAAATTATCTGTTAACAACAAAACTTGACTTTTGAAATTATAAATAATAAAAAATTCATTCGAATGAAAGAGCTGAGATATAAATTCTTCATTTTCACAATTTTGCGTCTCTTGCTTATCCAGTCACTTCCATCCCTTTGTCAAAAATAGTATGGTGCAATCCAATCCAAGCTAATTACTTTCTAATAGTAGTGTTTGAGCCCATTAATGTTTAATATTTTTTTGGGTGATTTAGAAGTCGGTACAATTTTTTAGACTTATTTAGGCAAAAGTATAACTCAAAATCTTATTTAGGCTAAAGTTCATATTTTTTTAAAATGCCAATATTGTCATTCAACAAATAATAGATGGGTTGGAATCATTTATATTCCTTTCATATATTTTGGCTACAATTAAGCAATGAGAGATAAAATAGGGACATATTTTTTTTTCTCTCTCTCCTCTTACTCTATTTATATTAATATTACAACAACACAATTATACTAATAACATACATTAAAAAAAGTTACACCCATTAAAAAAATAGTTACACCTATTAAAAAATAGTTAAACACATTAAAAAAATAGTTACACCTATTAAAAAACAGTTACACCTATTAAAAAATAGTTACACCAATTAAAAAACAGTTACACTCATTAAAAAAAAAAAACAAAGAAGTTTTTTTTTCCTACATCCCAACAACGAACAATACACAATATCTAACAAAATATCTTGACCATTTTTTTTTTTGATTCAGTATTTATTCACATATAATTTGTGACATTCTAATCAAATCTCATTGTCATAGAATCTTGTTACCGAAGAAGAAGAGTTTTGACCATTAATGCCCCTATTTTACCTCCCATTAATACTGTTAAACTTTACATATTTGTTTCATCAAATAATTGTCAATGATGACTGCATAATTTAAGGAAGGGTGTTTAGGTAAAAAATATTTTAATTCATTTGAATTTTATACCTAAACACAAAAAGTTTTATAAAAATTATACTTAATGGAATAAACAACTTATTTATATACTTTTGCCTAAATAAGTCTAAAAAATTGTACCTACACTTAAAAAACCCTATTTTTTTCTATTCTTGACCCATTATGAGATTCGATCTTTTTATAGTTTGAAAGCCTACACTTTCTACTTTCATCCCTTAAAATTTTAGACCAAATTGCTATTAGACTTTTTTAAGGCAATTAAAGTTCAAAATTCAAAAATTTCACCATAATATCATATTGAAAATAGATTTTATGCTTTATAAACATTATACCCTTTTTTCTGTTCGTAAAATAATCACGTTGCTTTCTCTTTTCTCTAAATATTTTTCAATGAGGGAATATTTTGAGGGAGAAAAATGTAAAACTTACACAATTGAAAAGTATAATAGTATTTTTTTAAAAAAACCAAAACGTCATGTATTTTGCATACAAATCACGATAAGATAAGTTTTAATTTATATAACATCAACAATTCTATTTGCTTAGATCTAAATATTGCCTGTCACGAGCGTGGACAAAAGAAAAGAAGGTTATTTGCGGCACTAAAAAAACAGAATGTAAACTTGTAAATTAGTGCAGAGCCAAGGAATATTGAAATTGGTTACCATTGCAGATTTTTTTGGGCAATGATATGGACGCCAAATTTGGGGGTAATGTATTGTGACTATTAAATTAACAAGAAGTTTCAACACTAAATGAATTTCATTATCAATCTACCGTCACAATATATTAGATCCTTTAATTAGATACAAATATTATCATGTGAAATATTTACCTGAAACTTTTCGTCTTATTTAGTCCTAAACAAGTCTTAACACTAAACATAAGAAGGGTATTTGTGACACCCAAATAATTTGCAGTTTGGACACAAGCTCGATGTGTGCATAATAACAAGGGTGTCAAACGTGTCGGGTTAAGTTATTTCGTATCTGGTTGATTTTGAGTTTGTGTCAAAAATTTTAAAATACGAACCTGACCTATTAAATAATTGTGTCAAAATGACATGATCTATTTAATTCTAAAGTACACAATGTGAACACCACTCAAGCCTCATGTCATTCACTACAAGACTGCGCACAAAGGAGACACCACTCACATGCTACAGTTGCACTCAATTTACACTTTGTACTATCACACATTGGGAAGAACCACTGTTATTATGTGACTAGAAATAATCCGTGCCGAAGGGACTATACAACACACACCAAAAAATTGTCTATAAAAAAGACCATCAAAAAGTATGTCATTAACAGTTACGCACAACACATTCATACATGCCCAAAGATTTCAATGGTCCTAATGGTCCAGAGCACTGGTCATGTACGAGGACAAACGATAGAGTCGATTCAACTTTGCATAGGAGCCATGTAAGTATTAGTGCAGTAAAAGTTTATTCTTGACAGATTGCAGCTCATGGACAACATCACTTATTTTCATCCGTTCTTCTCGTGACTCCACGGAGCATGCCACTCCTATCTTCACAACTGAAACCAAGCAATCCTTCATTTTGTTTGCCTTATTTTGATTCTGCCTGGTATTATTTTCTGTTGCTGCCATCTCTTCTTCAATACAATTCAAGAGCATTTGGTCCATGATCTCAATCACATTGTCTGGTATGGCCATCCTAGCAAAGTCGAAGATTACAACCTTCGTGAAACACTCCATCAGTTGGTCTCTTTCCTGTCATCATCTCCAACAAGCAAATGCCATAACTGTAAACATCCCCGTTGGTTGATATCTCACTACCGAGGCCATACTCTGCATTGGTAACATATTGCATTAGCTAAAGAGCAGTCCAAGGCTCTTGTACCACATTTAATGGCCATGATTATAATGTGATGATTGATATTACAAAAAATCAATATCACGTACTATGATTACCTGGAGCTGTGTATCCAATAGTTCCTCTTATTATATTTGAACTGCTCTGAACATTACGTGTTAGCCTTGGATGAAACCTTGCTAACCCAAAATCTCCAATGCGAGCAATCATATCATTTCCAAGAAGAATATTGCTTGGCTTCAAGTCACAATGGATGATTGGATTTGGGCAATGGTTATGGAGATAATTAAGTGCACAAGCCAAATCAATGGCAATGTTTATTCTTTGAAGAAGACTTAAGCTCGGAAGCTCATCTTGTCTATCCTTCATTTCTCTACTCAAGTGCAGCCACTTTTCTAGATTACCATTTGGCATGAACTCATGAATGAGAGCTTTAAAGTCATTACCTTGAAAATCAATACTTGAGCAAGAAGATATGATCTTCACAAGATTTCTATGTCGAATATTTCTCAAGGTTTCACACTCAGCTATGAAACTCTTGGAAGCTCCATGACGCTGGAGGTTAAGTACTTTGATAGCAACCATCAATCCTTCCTCATCAAGCATTCCTTTATAAACAGAACCAAAACTACCTTCACCAATTAAATTTTCTGAAGAGAACCCATTGGTTGCTTTCAGGAGCCTTTCGTAAGGCATTCTCAAGAATTGTTCCTCCATCAACGATCTTGCTGATGGAGATTTTCTTTTCTTCTTTAACCAAAACAAGGTGAATGATGATACTATGGTTATTCCAACAAGAGTAGAAGCTATCGAGGTAATCAATATATGTGCAAGAGACATATTCCTTGTTAGTTTTGTTAGTTTTTATAAACTCAATTCTTGAAGGGTTGTTTGTGTATTTTTGGGTATTGAAAAGTCATGGTATTTGAAGAGGTAAACACTAGAAGTGTCCAAGCTATTTTTGGAGGTCTATTTATGGGTTTCTTTTATCAATGGTTGCATGGGAAAGTTGAATAATTTGCTTGGGAATAGCCGGTCATAAAGTGGCATAGTAAAAGGTGGTGTGACTAAGGAAAAGTAGTTGAGTTGCTGCCCATATATAGAGAAGTAATCTGCTGGAAAAAGAGAGAGAGAGAAAAAAGAGAGAAAAAAGTGTGTTGCTGCTAAAGAAAAAAAACGCAGCAGTGTAAGGAGCTGAAGCTTCATTTTGTGACTGTTTTGTGTGTATTCTTGCTGGAAAACTCAGTTTGGTCTACTCTCTTGTATTCCTTAATATTGTGATCATTGTTAATGAAAATAGAGATGTTTCTTGAGTGAAATTTGTGTGAAAGTATAGCAGATTTTTGTCTCTGTTCTTTGTGTTTTTTGGTGATCTAGTTTCCTTCCAATTTCCAACAAAAGTGGTATCAGAGCAAGGTTCTTATGGCTACTATGAGTAATGTTCTTCAACCCCAATTTTCCAAATTGGGGAAAGATAATTATGGAAATTGGAGTATTCAAATCAAGGTGTTGTTACAATCTCAAGATCTTTGGGAAGTTGTTGAAAAAGGTTACATTGAGCCAACTACGGAGGAAGAGCAAACACTTAGTGATGCTCAAAAGACGGTTCTTAAGCAATCAAGGAAGACGGATAAGAATGCTTTATTCCTACTTTACCAATGTATTGATGAAAATACTTTTGAGAAGATTTCTTCTGCCGCCACCTCGAAGCAAGCTTGGGAAATTTTGAAGAGTATGCATAGAGGCATTGATAAAACAATTCGGGTTCGTCTTCAAATATTGCGAAGTGAATTTGAAGGGTTGAATATGAATGGAACCAAGTCAATTTTAGAGTATTTTTCAAGAACTTTGGTGATTGTGAATCAAATGCGAAGGTATGGAGAAGATATTGATGATGTCCGAGTTATGAAAAAAGTACTACGAACCTTAACTCCAAAATTTGAGCATGTTGTTGTAGCCGTTGAGCAGTCCATGAATTTAAAGACTACAAGTGTTGATGAGTTGATGGCGACATTGGAAATACATGAGCAGCGTATTAATAAAAAGACTTCAAGTTCTCTTGAACAAGCTCTCCAATCCAAGCTTTCTTTGAAAGATAAAAAAAGAGAATTTCAAGGTAGTACGTCCCAAAGAGGAAGAGGTAATGGAACTCGGGGTAGAGGTTATGGCAATCGAGGAAGAGGCTATGAAGGTCGTGGAAGAGGCTATGCTAATAGAGGTAGAGAAGGAAGAGGCCAATTCACTAATGATGCAAGAAATCAAAATTCTTATAGTTCAAGAGGAAGAGGACGAGGAAGAGCAAGAGGCAATTACAACAATCAAGGTTTTGACAAGAGGAATGTTGAATGCTTCAATTGTCATAAGTTTGGTCATTATAGCAATGAGTGTTGGGCAAGTGCAAATAAAGATGTTGAAGAACATGTGAATTATGCCGAGAAAGCAAGTAATGAAGTGGGATCTACTTTGTTGTTGGCCTACGATGGATCCGAGGAGGATAATGGTAACGTGTGGTTTCTTGATTCCGGGGCGAGCAACCATATGTGTGGCAAGAAGCATATGTTTGT
>JAHQCQ010015007.1:146597-182464 GCA_023539305.1 Ilex asprella
TTGCATGGGAAAGTTGAATAATTTGCTTGGGAATAGCCGGTCATAAAATGGCATAGTAAAAGGTGGTGTGACTAAGGAAAAGTAGTTGAGTTGCTGCCCATATATAGAGAAGTAATCTGCTGGAAAAAGAGAGAGAGAGAAAAAAGAGAGAAAAAAGTGTGTTGCTGCTAAAGAAAAAAAACGCAGCCGAGTGTAAGGAGCTGAAGCTTCATTTTGTGACTGTTTTGTGTGTATTCTTGCTGGAAAAATCAGTTTGGTCTACTCTCTTGTATTCTTTAATATTGTGATCATTGTTAATGAAAATAGAGATGTTTCTTGAGTGAAATTTGTGTGAAAGTATAGCAGATTTTTGTCTCTGTTCTTTGTGTTCTTTGGTGATCTAGTTTCCTTCCAATTTCCAACATTTCTTTCCTTCGTCATTTTTATGGTGCACCTAGGCAGTTCTAGTTCGGATATTCCACCACAGAGTCTACTATTCCCAAAAATCGATATTGCACTCACATTTGTGAAAACTTCTTTAACTGGTACCTCACCTTCAAAATTATTAAATGATAAATTCAAGTTCTTCAAATCAAATTGCCACAAGAATTCTGGTATTTGTCCAATTAAGTTGTTCCGAGAAAGATCAAAATTTCGGAGACCTCTCAAAGACCTTAATCATGTGGGAATAGAGCCGCAGAAAGAATTACCCTGCAGATATAGATTTTCAAGGCTAGTGCAACTACTTAAGCCACTCGAAATGTCACCTGACAAGTTATTCTCAGACACATCTAGTTCCACTAAGTTTTTTAGGAGTCCAACCTCTGATGGAAGAGATCCGAGCAAACAATTATGAGCAAGATTTAGTGAAATTGATAAAGATGAAAGTCTAAAAATTTCTTTGGGTATGATTCCACTAAGATTATTTTGGGAAAGATTGAGAAGCAACAATTTTTGGCAGTTTCCAAGAGTTAAGGGTATGGTTCCGTCTAATCTGTTGTTCTGCAAATAAAGTTCAATTAACAAGGATAAGTTTCCAATAGAATCAGGAAGTTTTCCCAAAAAGTTGTTCTCTGAAAGACCCAATATTTGTAGCTTTCGGAGACTACCAATGGTAGTGGGAATCATACCTGTGAATTGATTATAATCTACCCCTAAGATATCTAAGTTAACAAGGTTACCTATTGCGGGAGGGAGGGTTCCGTAAATTAGATTTTCATCAAGTACTATACCAACGATTTCGGTTGAGAGATTGCCAATAAATTTTGGCAGCACCCCCCTCAACAAGTTACCTGCCATGTCCAATTGTTGCAAACTGCTGCAGTTCACCATAGAATTGATGAAGTTCATTTCATCAGGTTCCCCACTTCCGAAATTATTGTCGGACAATAATATTTTCCAAATCTTCTTTAGGCCTCCAAAATTGATTGTTATTTTTCCAGTAAAATAATTCCCAGTCACTTGAAGGGATTCAAGCTCTGTTAAATTGGACACAGAGAGTGGGAGTGGTCCACTAAACAAGTTTACTTCAAGTTGAAGTAGTTGAAGATGAGGAAGCATCATACCTATGCTTGGCTGAATATTACCTTGAAGTTGATTATAACCCAAAGAGAGAATTGTCAATGCAGAAAGATTACAAAAGGAAGGAGGGATCATACCAGAGAGGCTATTGTCACCTAATCCAAGTTGTCTCAAGTTTCTCATTTGGCCCAACGCATCTGGAATACTTCCTCCCAAAAGATTCTCAGCTATACTCAAACTTTCCAGAGATGTAAGGTTCACGATGAAGGATGTGATTCCTCCTGTCAATTGGTTATCATGAAGCCAAAGATGAGTAAGCTTTGACAAGGAGCTGAACTCTTTTGGAATATTTCCAACTAGATTGTTAGAACTAGCTGCGAGCTTCGTGAGTTCAGAGCAATGCGATATGGTGGCTGGAATTTCTCCTTCAAAGCTGTTGTTGTCCAATCCCAGTTGTTTAAGCCTGATGAGACGACCAAGTTCTGGAGGGATTTCACCTTTAAAGATGTTTTTGTAGAGCAACAAGGCCCGAAGGAAGCTGAGGTTCCCAACAAAAGAAGACAACGTTCCTGCTAAGTCTCTGGAACGTACATTTATGCTGACGACTCTTTTGTGCCGACGGCCACATGTCACACCATCCCACTCACAGAAATGCGAAGAATCATTCCAGGAATTCACAACACCTTGAGGGTCATATGTGATCTTTTTTTTGAAAGCAAGCAAGCTAAGTCGATCCGTCTCATTCCCACCAATGCTCCTAAGGACAGTGGATGTGGTTGTGGCACTAGCAGTAACAATGAGGGGCGTTGTAATAGACAACATTAATATAAGGTACAATACTTTTTGTACATGAACTAAATGGAATGATGATGGAGATGAAGTCATTTTTAAAAAGCTTTTCTGAGTGTGAGCTTTGCCTTTGGTTCAATGCATTATATATATATGCACCGTAGGAAGGAAGGAATCTGTGGGGACTGAAGAATGGGGCCTGCGTGTTAGTCTTAACGCTTGCCCCCACATAATAGTTACTTAATATTGATAATTAGTGACCACAGTTTGGATCTAACTGTTGCTCTCCTACTTTCGGCACACTTTGCTTCAATAAAGTAGGTTCCAGACACAGAATGTCACTATGTTGAGTTGCGGTCTAACTTTTGCCGTGTGATCTTCTTAACCTTCAGTCATGTCAGTATGTTGAGTCATGCTGTTGCTAGTCGAATTAGATAATACTTATCTAATCCTATCTCATAACGTATTTGGATATCAAATCACTCTCTATTTAATATAAATAGGGATCGACAATATTCTTACTATTTGAATATTGTCAATCCGTACTATATTAATATAATTTTAATTCCAAAAGAAGATAGTACTGGATATGGGAATTACGAGGTTAAACATTATAATGCTGCCACTTTATTGTATTGTCTTGAACAATGGATTGAATTGGGTTGAATTGATAGCATTTTGGAAGATATGACATTAAAACCACAAAATAATTTGGACTAACCAAATACAAAATTTGACTTAAATTACTGTTATCCAGCTCTTTATCCCACCACGGAAGGACATCATAAGGCATCATAGGACACATTCAAACAAGTCAAGAGGCCAATATTATAATCAAACGAAACCATTCGTAACGCCTTCTTAGCCTCAATTTTAGGAAAAATAAAAGAAAAATTATACTTTAACTCCCTCAATTATATCTTTTTTTTTCACATTATCACCTCAACTATCATATTTTTCACATTACTCCCTAAACTGTGTTACTGGTTTAACTTCGCCGCAATTATTAACGTCCTTTACAAATTTGAGCGAAATTTATTTTATTTTTCCCCCAAACTATGTAATTGTTTTCCACTTTGCCCGAATAAGTTAGTAATTCTCATCCAAAAATATTATAGACATTTTGAGATTAGGGCAATGTAAATGATTCAAGTAGTTGAAGGGTAATGCGAAAAAAAATCAAAACTACAAGGGGTATAGTGAAATCAAATCAATAGTTAAGGGGGTCAAATTTTAATTTACCCAAAAATAAAATTTGTAATATATGCAGCTATCTTTTGGTGCCTAAATGTCATGTATTGCTAGAGCATGTGAATTCCTTATCTTACTTGGATACCTATCCGAGATGGAAGTTAGAGAATGGTTTTTCTTCATCGGACCTATGAAAGAATAGTTCAATGATTCTGTGTCAAGCGGTCCTCTCCCATACCAAATTTCATCTATTTTTTTTTATCTACTTACTTTGGATTAGTAAAGGATTCACTTGAATGTAATTGAAATTGTAAATGTAAGTATCTACAGGATCTAAATTACCAACGGACTCTCAAAACACGTTAAAAATTCGTCTACGAGTTGCTCTTATGACCAGAACATTTTGGAGGAGCTCTTGTATCATTAAACTATCTGTAGCACTCATAGTTATAGCTCCAACTCAATTGATTCCATGAACAACTTGGACTTGACTTGAATCAAAACTCGTTCCTTTAGTTGTATATGGAAATTGAAATATAATATTTTCTAATTCTATTTTATAATGCATTTTGGTGTAAAAAATCACTTCCAATTATATATAAAATTCTATGGCATTCAAGATATGTGTATTATTTTAATGGTATTATAATACGAGAATTATGAAGTGAAATCATATTATGATGCTAATACACTATTTTGTCATGAACAATGAATTAAATTGGTTAGCAATTAGAGCATTTGGGTCGATACCACATTAATATTATTAAATTAATGAATGATCACAAGTATTATCCGACTCTTAATCACAATTTTACCAATGATAGTAATCTTATCCTTCATTTAATTTCTTGTTTTATACGTTGAAAAGTTATGATTCCAATCCCATCCCTTTTTTTTTCACTGCACAACAAGATAGTCAAAAGATGAAAGAAAGATTGGAAAGTTATGATTCCAATCCCTTTTTTTTTTTTTACTCCACAACAAGATAGTCAAAAGATGAAAGAAAGATTGGAAAGTTATGATTCCACTCCCATCCTTTTTTTTCACTCCACAACAAGATAGTCAAAAGATGAAAGAAAGATTGGAAAGTTATGATTCCAATCCCATCCTTTTTTTTTTTACTCCACCACAAGATAGTTAAAAGATCAAAGAAAGTTGAAAGGAGGATGATAACACAAAATAATGGGCTAGAAATGTTGTGTTGATGTGGGTGTTGAGTCTCTTGATGAAGACTTTTTGTAAAAGTGTCTCTTGACGAAGACACTAATATCTAAGATATATATACTTGTGAACTTGGAAATTTGGCCATGGATTTGTCATATTTGAGGGTATTACTCCATGTCCCAATTCTATCATATTAGCTCATTAGTTGAGTTTGAACTTTGTCGCTCCCCTATTCTGTAAAAATGCATGAACCAACAAAAAATTGTCATGGACCCTGCTGGCTTGGGAGAAAAAAACTCTCCTAAAATATAGCATCAAAATATTTTTTTTTGGCCAGATTTGCAGCTATTTTTTTTTTTTTTTGGTATTACAGTCAAATTGACTGGACTAATTTATGCGCATTTCGATTAATCTACCTAGTTAGAGGCGGAACCAGAATTTTTTTTTAGGGTGGACACACTAGCATACTTTAATTTTTTTTTCAATAGACCGTAAAAGTTAATAAGCTTATATTTATTAAAATTATATTTAATACTTTTTAAACATAGAAGATTAAAAATCGATATGCATAATATGAACACAAAAAGAATAATTAAAACTTCTAATGGAAAATACGACTAATTATTATCACTTACAATTGATTCTAGTAAGTTTTTATTATTTGAAAGAGCTACAAATTAATTTTAGCAATAATATTTCTTTTATAGATAAAATTGTTGTAACAACCTTCCAGTTATGATCATATAATTTACTACATAATGGCACACATTTTTATACAATAACGAAATATTCCGACAACTTAAAAAAATTATAAAATAGCATCAATATGTTCAAAATATATTGGGACATGTTTGAAAGTTAACAATAATATTAGTTAAACCTAATTTGAGATTTAATTAATGCAGACACAATGGTTTGTAACCATTGAATAGATAATAGAGTTTATTAAATATTAAAACTCACTATTGTACTTAATTTCACATTGTATTAGGTCTCAATAATATTGTTCAAAAAATTAACAATTATTTAGGTTGGGATATATTCAAATCGATATCACCAGAACACAATATTAGAGTGGACACAATTAAATATATCTAAATTTTATTTCAAAAAATACCTGTTTAATATGAAGCAAAAAAAATTGAGGGGGGGCATGTGCCCGCCCTAGCCGAAGGGTGGCTTCGCCCCTG
Source organism: Ilex asprella (assembly GCA_023539305.1). NCBI lineage: Eukaryota > Viridiplantae > Streptophyta > Magnoliopsida > Aquifoliales > Aquifoliaceae > Ilex > Ilex asprella. The sequence goes on from JAHQCQ010015007.1 coordinate 152,432, forward strand.
TCCCTAGTTTTGTCAAATGCAAACCATTTACGCCAAAACTAAGGAATTTATTAGAGATAAACTCTCATGGTCTGACTAGTTTTAAAATCCAAGAGAGTTGTCCAGTTTTAAACTCATAACGTTTGAATTTTCAAGTTGTCATTGTCTCCACTAAGTTACCCCTTGGGGTTAATCTACAACCATCTTTTGATCCATAGATTTCAGATAATAATTTGTTTGGTAACGGGTAATTGACATAATCATACATTCCTTTAGATTCTTAATTCTAATGTAGATATTGGAAGTATAAAGTTACTTATAAGCCACACACACACACATATATATATATATATAAATATATAAATTATATACGAGTTTCATGCAGGTGAGACAAATTAAAGGTGTAGCAAAATTTTTACTTAATTTCTCGTCATTTGATCAGTGAATGAATCTCTAAGGATTAACTAAAAATACTAAACAAGTGGTTAAAATAGGTTGACATACACTTCTATATCAAGTATATTCGGAGAGATGAGTAAGATAAGTCAATGGGATAGAAGGAACTCGAGCCATCCATTAATGGAGGGACCAACCTGTCAAGCAAAGGGTAGATGGAGAGGGCAAATACTTTCACCAACCCAAAATTCACTTTCACTCATGTCACTATGTTGAGTTGTTTCATTGACGTATAATTCAAATTGGTTAATATTTGTCTAATTTTGTTTCATAATGTATTTGGATATTGAAATCTCTCTCTACTTATTATAATTAGGAATTCACAATATATTTATCGTGTATGTACTATTTCAATACCGTCCGTTCGGACTATTAATCTAATTTTAATTCCAAAAGGAGAAGGTACTTCATAGAAGAATTAAATACTGTAACTTCACTATTTTTTCCTCAACAAGGGGTTGAATTGAGAGCATTTTAGAATACACGACATTAAAATCACGAGATAATTTGAACTATTTTAATGCAAAATTTGACTTAAAGACTATTGTCCAACTCTTTATCCCGCCATAACTGATAGGATAGAATCAGCATCATTCTTGTCTTTTATTTAGTTTTGTGTTTTGCAAGTTGGGAATAGTCAAGATTTAGTAATCCAATTCCTTTTTTCCCTACGGCAACCATTCTTGTCAGGGTACAAGAGTGACGAAAGTTGAAAGGATAAGAGGCAGGTATTGCAGCGTTCACACCCGCATTGCACCCAAAAAAAAGTTGGAAAAATAAAAGGATAAATTACAGGTTGACACCCTCAATTATATTTTTTTTTCACTTAATCACATCAACTATCATATTTTTTACATTACACGCTAAATTATATTATCAATATCAGATCGCCCCATTATCAACGTCCTTTACAAATTTGAGTGCAATCTATTTTATTTTGCCCCAAACTATGTGATTATTTTTCACTTTGTCCCGACATGCTAGCAATTCTCATCCAAAAAGTTTGTAGGCATTTTGTGTTTAGGGCAATATAAATTAATTGAAGTAGTTGACGGGGTTATGTGAAAAATTCAATAGTTCAAAAGGAAAAGTGAAATCGAGTGAATAGTTAAGGGGGTCAAATTATTATTTATCCAAAAAAAAAAAATTGGAAATATCTGCAGCTATCTTTTGGTGCCTAAATGTCGAGTAAATATTCATTGAAACAGTCACACCACATCATCACTAACACGTGTTGTCACCATCCAACTAGAAGATTAGAAATAGGTTAAGTGGATCCTATTATTTTTATAACTACCAATAACTACCACATCCAATTAACAACACATAAGATTAGTTATATCTACTTAAAATATTTGTTGTCTTCTAATTGAATGGTGACATCAGGTGACAGTGATGACATGTTGTCACCGTTCTAATAAAATTTTTTTCATGTATTACCAGAGCTTGCAAATTCCTTATGTTACTTGGATACCCATCGGAGATGGAAGTCACAGAATGGTTTTTCTTCATCGGACTTATGAAAGAATAGTTCAATGATTCTGTGTTTCAAGTAGAACAATATGGATTTGACACATTCAGTATACATGGTTCTAATTTTGTTGGACTTGATTCCTCTCCCATACTAAATTTCATCTAATTTTTTTTAACTACTAACTTTCCATTAGTGAAGGATTCACTTGAATGTACTTGGAATTTTAAATGTATAGGAGATATTGTGCAACTATCTATAGGATCTAAATTACCAAACAGACTCTCCAATCACATAAAAAATTCGTCTGAGAGCTGCTCCCTTGATCGGAACATTTAGATGAGCTCTCGTAGTAATTACTTTTGATCCTCTGAATAAATTATATGTAGCACTCATAGCTACAACTCCAACTTTATTGGGTCCATGAAGAACTCAGACTCGATTTGAATTAGAACTCTTTCTTTAGTTGTCGTATTATGGGGATTGACATATAATATTTTCTAATTCTATTTTATAATGCATTTGGATGTCAAAAATCACTTCCAATTATATATAGGATTCTATGACATTCAAGATATGTGTATTATTTTTTTGATATTATAATAAGGGGATTATAAGGTGAAACTGTATTTTGCTGTTTCTAATTAACACACTATTTTGTCATGGACAATAAATTGAATTGCGTAGCAATCAGAGAATTTGGGTCGATTCAACAATAATATTATTAAATTAGTGAACTTAAAGTATTTTCCGACTTTCAATCCCAATTTTACCAATGGTAGCAATTTTATCCTTCATTTAATCTAATTTTAATTCTAAAAGGAGATGGTACTGGATATAAGAACTATGAGGTTAAACATTATAATGTTGCTGATCTATTGTATTGGCTTGAACGATGATTGAATTGGATTGGATTAATAGCATTTTGAAACATACGACATTAAGAACACAAGATAGTTTAAAATATTTAAATGCAAAATTTTACTTGAATTACTATTATCTAGCTCTTTATCCCACCATAACTAATAGGATAAATAAACATCATTCTTGTCCTTCAATATTATACATTGGAAAGTAAAGATTCCAATCCCATCCTCTTTTTTTTCCACTAGGCAAGCTAATCACCAGATTGAAGAAAAGTTGAAGGTGGATGAGAGGACATAATAATGGACTGGACTAGAAATATTGCGTTGACGTGGGTCTTGAGTCCCTTGACGAAGACTTTTTCTATAGCTCTCCCTTGATAAAGACACTAATATTTAATAGTGTATTTGATAGGGCGGATGAAAAAATAAGAAGACGAAAAATGGGAGTTATATATTTTTCATCTTTTAAGGAAGGAATCATTTTCTCACTCCTTGTTGTTTGGTAGGAGATATATAAAAAGTATGAATGATTATTATTATTATTATTATTATTTTTGTGTTTAGTAGAATCGAAAAGTTGAAGAATGAAAAAAATATAGACACATTTCTACCATTATATCCATATATATATTGTATACATGATTTGTAATAGATAAATATCATCTATGTATATATTAAAGGATATATAGCGTAAATAGCATATATTTGAACACACATGATTAACCTTCTAACTTTTCATTCTTCTAATTTTTTATCCTTTCAAATTTTCATTATTTCCTTTATTCACCGTACCAAACGAAGCTTAAGATATTATCCTTGTGGACTTGGAAATTTAGGCATGGATTTATCATATTGTATTGTATTAATCAATGCCCCAATTTTATCTCATTAAACTTTTGGACCCAAAAAAAAAAAGAACCAATTTTTTTGCTTTTGGTGAGATTTGTAATTATTATGAGCTATTGACTTGATCTCTCTGTCGGTTTGATGTCCAGTCCAATTCTAATAATTATGCTATAAACAACATACATCTTAGTTATATCTAAGTTTTATACAGTTGAGACAAATTAAAGGCATACAAGTTTATATCTTAATTTCTTATCGTTTGATCAGTGAATCACTCACCAAGGATTAACTTAATTAAAATTCTAAATTACCAGTGCATGCCTATTAGTTATCTTAAGTGGTAATAGTCTAGAGAATTAAACTGTTATGCACTTTAAGCTTTCCTGGTTGAAGTGGAAAAAAACTAAGTTTGATGCATTCAGTCTACATGGGATTATGAAGTGATGGCGGACAATTCATGACCAAGTGCACAAGGCATGGGATTATGCTCGTTTATTTGTAGAATGAACTAGGCTCGAGCTCAATATTTAAACTTATGTACAACAAGCTCGAGCTCGTGAGCAGAGCGAGCAAGTTCAAATTGTCTATGCTCATGAAATATATGGGCTTAAGTTTCATCCCTTGTTCAACTCCTTAACCGTTCTCATTATTCTCATCTTTGTTACTTTTGCAAGTCTCAAGTATTTAAAGACACAAAGACCAAAAAAAAAGTATTTAAAGACACAGACAAATAGTACACAACCTGGACAGCACTAACCCGAGGTTTTCCCCAAACCCTTTCTCCCTCAAAACTTATTTCCCCAACCCAGTCGGTTTTAAACTTATTTTCCAAACCCAGCTTTTTTTAAAAAACGTCATTTGTAATGACGCCTTCAGATATAAAAATGTCATTTGGAATGACGATTTGAAGTTGAATTTTTTTTTTTGAAAACGTCATTAGAAATGACGTTTTTAAAATCGTCATTTATATTGACGCTTTTTAACATAAATTTTTAAACGGCAATTAACGGACGTTAAAATAGTTAAAAGGGTAGAAAACGTCATTTGCAATGACGTTTCTTATGCCCAACCAAACCAATTTCAAGCAAGCTTCAGCTATTCCACTAGGCGAGATTTTGACAAAATCCTAACAGCTGGCTCAAAATAAATTGTTGTCCGTATGAAAATGATTTTGTTGTCTGGTTTGAAATTGAGTGATGCTCTTCTAGTCTATTTGCCCTTTTTATGATGAAAAAAATACCCATTAAATATATATATATATATATATATTTATATAATAAAATAGAAGTGTGTTTGAATTTTATCTCAGTTATATTTTCTCCCTCAAAACCATCACCAATCACTTACCTCACCCATCATCCTTTTGTCAGACTTAAACGTCAAATTACATCACTCATTTCTATCACATGTTTAACTATTTATATATTTCCTTCCTAAAAATATTACATCACTCATTTCTATTATATATTTAACTATTTAATATTTGATTAATTTGTAGTTAATATATTTTAAAAAAATTTAATATAATGAGATCAATTTTTTGGACGCTCGAATTTTGTATTTTATCGTTTCTTCATGCACGAATTATGCTTAGTGTTCCTACAAAGCACCTTTCCTTGCATCTATGGTTATTAAACCATCTTTTTGTCTCGTCTAACCTACTAAAAGTGGCCCTGATTTAGATTTGTTTTAAATATGTTCATACTTGCACAATTTTTGCATGAAATTATACCTAATAGTCTTTATTTCAACATAAATAATTATTGCTCAAAATGGAACGTAAAGTAGTCCGACACAATTTCTTACAATGTAGTCTGGCAGGCTAGTACTGATGGATGAAAAATTGAAGGGATGTATTTTTCTTTGGTATTGGAAACAGTGAATCAAAAATTACAAAAAATTACTACTTTTTTAAGTAGAAGTGTTTGGAATTCTTCTGTATTCAAAAAAATCAAAAAATTACAAGAATCAAAATCAGAAAAAATCTGTAACAAAACCAAAAATTCTACTACAAGAGACATAATAGAAATTTTGTTATAAAACATAAATTCTATTTACATTTTATTTTGAATACCCCCTCCGTCACAACACAGCAGGGCATCAGCAACACAACATCACTGCAGCACTTCAGCAGCATAGTAGAATCAGTCAAATAGGCAATGTTACAAGTAAAATTTAACCCAAAAAAAAAAGTCAAGAAACAATGGTGTCTATACCTTCTCCTCTAATCCCTGGAATAAAATTTTGGGGCAAGAGAACTTATCAACAAAATTAATGGGTGACCTCTCAAAGAAATCATTTTCTCCTCCTGCAACAAGTCAAAAGGTTGTCTCAATGCTATATTAAGTGAATACAATAAACAAGAATAAAATGAAGTTCAGTAATTACCAACAAGATTATCGATATAGTGAGATTCAAATTTGCGAGTTTCAGCTCTCGATAATTTTAAGTTAGCTACCTGTGAGTCAAACAACAAAGCAAAGAACTGTTACTGAACTATATAAATGGAAGGATCTCTAATCTTAGCTTTTTCTCAAAAGAACTAATCATTTGACTATAACAAGTACAAAGTCAAAATTTTGACATAAGAGTCATTTATGATTAGGAAAGACACAAACCAACTCAAACAAACACAATATTTTGTCACAACTAGAATCACCAAAACAAACCAAAAGAATCATAGCTCAAATCATATAATAAATTCACAACCCAAAAAACCCAACTAGGCAAACAAGTTCTCCCGCCTGCACAAAACAAAATTAACAATAGAGGGTAACTAAACCCCCAAAATCCTAGTCAACAATAATGCACCTAAAAAGATTAGCTTATTCTCACTACAACTTCTACCAATTTTTGACATTCCATCACAACCACCAAGTTTCTCAACCACTCTGTATAAAACATCAAAACATTTCCTACATATACAGTCGACAAAACCTACTAGTTAATTAGAATATAAGATCATTTAAAATACCTCTCTAAGGGCTTGAAGTAGAAGCTTCTTGTCTTGGTTCTCTCAGGTACCCAAGTAAAGTTTCAGCCTGCCAAAAAAAATTCAACCCAGTCTTAATTCACCTACCCAAAAAATACATCTTAGTGTGAACAAAATTCAAATTCCATTCATTGATTTGTAAAAGCACCAAGACAATACATCACAGTCACTACAAAAACAGAGCCAGTTACATAAACAATTGCTCAATGTATACTTGCAGACTTCAACAACATGACAATCATTGAAGCTATCCCAGAGCATGAAGCTGTTCTAAGCTAGAAAAGCTCTAGGAAAAATTTAATCCCTACAAGCTCTTGACAAGATAAAAAAGTAAGACATTGTGACTTGATGATGCAATGATTGAGGCAATGAGAAAAACAACAATAATAATAATCTCCTATACAAAAAGTCACAGCTATATAACATTACTCGACATTCTGTATAAATACAACATCACAAGAGGTAAGAAAACTAGGGAGAGAATGCTTTATTTTTTCTGATTTTTTTTTCACAGAAATTATCAGGAAGATTCATATCACAAAAAATGTGTTCTCTTTCAAGACAAAATTCACTTCTAGCACAAACAAAACCTGAATACTAAGAAACTTAAATAATCAAGTTCTGATTGAAGGAAATTATAGGAGCTAAAAGACAAAATGGCAAGGAGGACATTTGCAAAACTAAGCTCCAACCACTTCAGTTGGTTCAGCCACTGGCTCCTCGGCAGGCCTCTCCAACTTTACACCAGCATCTTAGAATAATCACCATGGACCTCCATCAATTTGCCAAGGTCAAACTTGGAAGCCTTCAAGATCTTCACCTTCCGGATGAAAACGTTTTACAGATGCATAGAGGTGAGGAGGGTTAGAGCAAGCTTTCTTCTTTCCACCCTTATTTCTCTTCAAAATCTGCTTGTTCTTACCGACGGCCATGGTGGATAGAGGTGAGGAGGGTTAGAGCAAGCTTGTGAGTGAGATAGACCTCGATGACGACCGTGAACCTTGAAAGCAAACCCTATTAATCCTTATTTTTTCTGATTTTGGATTGTAGCTTAATTTTGTTGTAATGTTCATCCGGTGGAGATTATTATAGCTTCGAACAAGAAAATGATAATTAGAGAAAAAATATACTAAGATGGATTTACATCCCAACATCACAATATCGACTGAAGTTGTAAATCACACTAAATACCTCCTACATAGTTTATTTCTGCAACAAGGAAGGAGATTGCAGTATAATTTGACAGAGAGAGATCGGATAAAAACCGGAAATAATGTACAAAGCACCACTGGAGAAAATGTACATACCACCCAACAGAAAATGTTGCCGGAGTGAAGCTACTGAGCCGGAGTGGTCTTCTATGTCAAACTACTCTTCCTCGTCGGATTGGTCTTCGTCAGACTATGGTGGGTGACTGGTTGCAGGAGGAGGAGACACCGATCTTCCTCGTCGGATTGGTCTTCGGCAGTGGTTGGTGGGTGGCTGGTTTGAGGAGAAAGAGACAACGATCTTCGAAGGAGGAGGTGAGGTCGATTCTGCAAAGAGGGATCTGAAAGTGGTTTAAAAAAAATTAACCTAAGCTGTGTGATTTGGGAAAGTTCATTTGGGGTCTGATTTTGAAACTATTTTGCGCGTTTAACTCGTCATTGTAAATGACGTTTTATGCCCCCATTTTTTTTTCACGTCTGTTAGCGTCCGTTTAAAAATTCATATTAGAAAACGTCATTATAAATGACGATTTTAAAAACGTCATTTATAATGACGTTTTCAAAAAAAAATCAAGTTAAACTCGTCATTTCAAATGACGATTTTATATCTGAAGACGTCATTACAAATGACGTTTTTAAAAAAAAAACTGGGTTTGAGAAATAAGTTTAAAACTGACTGGGTTGGGGAAATAAGTTTTGAGGGGGAATGGGTTAAGGGAAAACCTCGCACTAACCCTCCCATCACACCATGAAAGAGTACACACAGTGGACATCTCTTACGTACTGCACTAGTACTCTACTTTTACTCTCTACTATCACACATTTGAGGAGACCCACTGATATTCTTTTATATCACGGCTTGCATATTTCAACTATTTTAAAAGGTTGTAGTTGCTCTAACCTTGCCACAATTGTCATAATGGTCCAGACCACTGGTCCTCTACAAAGACAAATTGCCATTTCAATCTTTACAATAAAAATCAAACAACTCCTCCATTTCTTCGCTCTTTTTCGACTCTGCCTAGGAGTGATATTAGTATTCGTGTCATAAAAATTTATCTCTAACAGATTTATTAGTATTCGTGTCATAAAAATTTATCTCTAACAGATTGTAGCTCATGGACAACATTTGTTATATCCTTCCGTTCTTGTGGTGACTCCACGGAGCATGCCACTCCAATCTTCAAAATTGAAACCATACACTCCCTCTATTTGTTTCCTCTACTTCGACGCATCATAGTATTAGTTTCTGCTATTGCTACCTCTTATTCATTACCATTTAGAAGTACCTGGTCCACAATCTCTATCACATTCTTCGCTATAGCCATCCTACCAAAGTAATGAAGATTACGGCCTTCCTGAAACATCTTGTCAGTTGGACGCTTTCTGGTCATCATCTTTGACAAGCCAGGCCCAATGGCCCAACTCAGACTACCAGCCCAGTTTAAATTAATAGTCCAACTTAAAGAAATTCAGTAAAGTCAAGCCCAAAGGGGTCCACACCCAGTCAAGCTTATCAGGTTGTCATCGCCAAGGGAGTAGGCATGGTCATCCTGTAAACCCCCACATGTTTATATTAATATGGAAATATAATTGTTTAGTAATTCTTATATATGTAATGATGTAAGAATGAAACATATAGATTGTAACAATATGAATACATACTAGGGAGGCAAATTGATTGTGAAGTTGAAGTTTTGAAGGCATTTAAGCTTGGAAAAGGTTGTTAGGTAAGTTTTTAAATATTTTTAGGTCAAAAAAAGGTCTCCATTGAATCTGGAAGATCGAAAAACATTGGGAGAGGTAATATGAGTTGTATTAGAAGTTGGGAAGTAATTTGGAGTCAAAACACATTTTAGGAAGAATTCGGGTAGGAAAGAATTTGACACTACATTAGTATTTAAGTCATCACTTTTTACTCCTAACTCCAATTGATCTGAAATTTGGACAGTAGATAGTAGACATCTAGGGCTACAAAAGTGTATATCATAAAAATTTTCCAATTCGACCTCCAAATGAGTTAAAACTACACTAGAAGTTGAGGGTGTTCTGTCACCCGCGTCCAGATGGGAATAGACACGCGTCCGGATGCGTATGGAAGAAACATGGGCGCAAAATCATGCGTCCGGACGGGCCAACCCGAGGGCTACGCGTCTGAGACGGGTTTTGGGTGTTTTCTCTCCCATTAGCAACCCATTTCATTCATACTATCATAGAGAGAGTCTTAGAGAGGAAGAAAGAAGGGGAGAAACAAGAAATCAAGGAGGATTTTCAAGTGGGGAAGATCAAAGCTCAAGTTCTTTACACCCAAAAACTAAGGAATTAAGGTAGGGGATTTCTTCCTATTCTCTTGCATTGAGGCTAGGGCTATTATATATACATGTTTTAATTCTCATTAGTATGTATTTGCCATGAGTTCTTTATTTCTTGGTTTTCTCGCGATTATTATCATGTTTTACATGAAGTTAGGGTCGATACCCATTTTTCTTGATTCAAAAACCTAGATTTCAAGAGTAATGGATTCCCCTCTTAAATTCTTCTTTTATTGTTGATGTAGGAACCTTAAAAATTTGTGTTGAGTGATAAAATAATATTGTGGTTGATCTCTTGTAATTTTTCTTAAGTGGTTATTGAAAATGTCACATGCCAAATTTGGGGATTTTTTATATATGCTCATAAATTGGGAATTTGTGGAATTGTCGGTTATTTGAGATAAATGTTGAAATTGTATGCTTGGTTGGGTTGTTTGCGATGCACATGAGTGAGAGGTTCCTTGTAAGGATGCTTACCATCACATGCCAAATTTGGGTATTTTTTATATATGCTCATCAATTGGGGATTTGTAGAATTGTTGGTTATTTGAGATAAATGTTGAAATTGTATGCTTGGTTGGGTTGTTTGCGATGCACATGAGTGAGAGGTTCCTTGTAAAGATGCTCACCCTTTCCTAAGAGGTTCCCGATAAGGATGCTTGGGAAACAATGTAGTGATTGGTGAGAGGTTCCATGTAAGGATGCTCATCCATTCTCAAGAGGTTCCCGATAAAGATGCTTGGGAAACAATGTGTAGTGATTGGTGAGTGGCTCCATGTAAGGATGCTCATCCATTCTCAAGAGATTTTCAGTAAGGATGCTCGAGAATCAAAGGTGACGAAAAAGGGGGTGGAGGTTACCACAAATGATGCCACCTACCGAAATAATTGTTGGGAATGGTTTAGGGTCATTATTGATTATTATTTGTATGTGGTGATCGTTTATCCATTTAAGTAATGTTTTTAAATAAACTTGAAGTCTTTTTCTTTAAATGTCACTGCTTTATTTCAAGTTATATATGCTATTTACGAAATGAGATCGACTGGTTTTACATATTTCTAAACCTTGTATGAGTTTGAGAAGATTTTGCTACAGAGCTTCGTGCTCACCCTTACAGTTAAACATTTTCAGATTATACTCTTGAGGAAGAGTTGGGATTCGAGGAGCCTATACACTAGGAGACTTCACTAGACAGGAATGTGGATCCCGAAGTGGACGCTTAGAGCGACACATTCTTTTGTACTAGACTAGGATATTTTTTTTGAAACAATGTAAAGTCTAGTTTACTTTTGTTATATTCCTCTGCGCTACATTAGTTAATTTTTAAAATGTAAAGGCCAAGATGAGTCTATTCTTTTGGGATAATGATGTAAATTCTATGGATAACTTTATGAAATCTTATTTATTGATGGATTATGTTAGTACTCTCATGATGTAAATGGTTTTAGAATGTAATGTCATCTAGGGTGGTATTTGAGGCGTTACAAAGTTAGTATCAGACCCTAGGCTTTAGGTCTTACATGGGAGCTGTTGGTTGTGGACTATCACTGGAGTATTAGGTTAGGTTGAAGAAACTTTAGGCTTGAATTTGTTTGAGGTTATATGTTTATAAAATGGCGTTATTTGTTGTTTAGTTAGGTTAGGGATTTATTTATTTATTTTGTTCGAATTTATTGAGTTGTCTTGCTACGCATTCAAGTTTGTGGCCACTGATGAAAAGTGGGCTAAAGTTTTGAACAAAGTTTGAGGTCTTCCATCCGCGAGAAGCTGGTTGCACTCCGAATTTGAGAATACATGGATCTAGTAGAATGGACAAAGGCGGTGGAGATACACACACAAGTGACCAGACGACCTTATCAAGCTTCAAGGAAAAGGAACCTATCAGTTTGAGAAGTTGGGGTTACTCAAGATAGAGTAGCTACTAACACGCGCCAATGCTTTGCATGCGGAGAATCTAGGGACTTTAAACATAGATGCACCTCGTTTCCACCAAGGACCAATCAAGCAACTAGACGTAGTGTTGATAGTATAAATTTTTTTTTTTATGTTTTCTCCGATGAATTACCTGAGTTACCCCCACAACGCGAGATTGAGTTCACGATCGATCCCTATCGGATGGCACCTTTGGAGTTAAATGAGCTAAGGAAGCAGTTGGACCATCTATTGAACATTGAGTTTATCCGTTTGAGTACTTCACCTTGGGAAGTCCCGGTCCTCTTTGTGAAGAAGCATGACGAAACACTTTGGTTATGCACAGACTACCGAAGCTTTAATCGGGTGACCGTGAAGAATAGATATCCATTGCCACGAATAGATGACTTATTTGATCAGTTGAGATGTTCTAAGTATTACACCAAAATTGACCTTCGCACAGGGTACTATCAATTGCGGATCCGAGATGAGGATATTCCTAAGACTACTTTCTGTACCCGGTATGGTCATTTTGAGTATACGGTGATGCCTTTTGGATTAACTAATGCACAGGGTATTTCGACCGTATCTGAATCAGTTTGTCATCGTATTCATTGATGACATCCTAATCTATCACGGACACACGAAGAACATGAACGCCATCTCACAATTGTGCTCTAGACCTTGAGGGAGCATAAGTTATATGCTAAGATGAGTAAATGTGAATTTTGGATGAAGGAGGTGAAATTCCTTGGTCATGTGGTGTCGGAACAAGGTGTAGCTGTTGATTTTTCTAAGATTGAAGCCGTAATGAAATGTGAACCACCAAAGAATGTGATCGAAGTGCATAGTTTTCTGGGCTTAGCAGGCTACTACCGGAGGTTTGTAGAGGGGTTCTCCAAGCTTACGATGCCGATGACTCGCCTTACAAAGAAGAGGGAGAAATTTTTGTGGACTCAAGCGTGTGAACTAGTTTTTCGCACCTTGAAGGAGAAGTTGACGATGACACCCATCCTTATTATTTCGAGCAGTGGACATGGCTACGATGTCTACACCGATGCTTCACTATGAGGCTTGGGATGCATTCTAATGCAAAAAGGGAAGGTAGTGGCTTATGGCTCTAGGCAACTCAAGGTGCATGAACAGAATTATCCCACACACAACTTAGAGCTGGTTGCAGTGGTGTTTGCTCTTAAGTTGTGGAGATGCTATTTATACGGGGAGAAATTTCAAGTGTTCTTCTACCATAAAAGCCTCAAGTATATCTTCACACAGAAAGGCTTGAATCTCCGACAGAGAAGGTGGATTGAGTACTTGGAAGATTATGAGTTCACGCTCAACTACCATCCGAAGAAGGCCAATGTAGCTGCGGACGCTCTTAGCGGGAAGTCTCGGGGTGAAATCAATTCTCTTGCGGTAAATAGGTGGAAAATGATTGATACATTGGAGGAGTACGATCTATGGGTGGATGGACCTGAGTATCAACCATTTTTATTCTACCTTATAGCTCAACTAACGCTTCGGCAACGGGTAGTGGAGTTGCAATGCCTGAATTCGGAACTCGATTGGATTAGAACTGGATTGGAGAATGGAGAAGCGATTGGAGGATGGTCTTGGAAGAATAGAGAGTTGAGATATGGGAAAAAACTATATGTTCTCGATGATTCATCCCTAAAAGAGGAGATACTTGGAGAGTGTCATCGCTTCAAGTTTGTTATCCACCCCCGGTAGCACAAAGATGTATAGGGACATGAAGCGTCAATACTGGTGGAGGGAAATGAAGCAAGATGTGGCCAACTGTGTGGCAAAATGTGCAGTGTGTCAGAAGGTAAAGATTGAGCATCAAAGGTCAGGAGAAGTCCTACAGTCTTTGCCTATTTCAGAGTGGAAGGGGGATAATATCACCATGGACTTCATGTTGGGTTTACTACGGACGACGCGCAGTCATAATGCAGTATGAGTTATTGTGGATAGACTCACCAAGTCTGCCTATTTCTTGAGTATGAAGACCACGGATAACTTAAAGACCTTAAGCAAGCTCTACATCTGTGAAATTGTCAGGTTGCATGGAGTTCCGCTCTCTATTGTGTCGGATCGTGACTCGCAGTTTGTGGCACAATTTTGACAAAGTCTACAACGAGCTATGGGGACGGAGTTATACTTTAGCACCGCGTTTCATCATCAAACGGATGGTCAATCGGAGATAGTGATACAAATTCTAGAAGATATGTTACGAACTTGCGGGTTGGACTTCAAGGGAAGTTGGAGTGATTATCTACTATTGGTGGAGTTTGCGTATAACAACAGCTATTAGGCAAGCATTGGGATGACACCGTATGAAGCATTGTATGGAAGACTATGTAGGTCGCCTACTTGTTGGTTAGAAGCAGGCGAGAATAGTTTATTTGGGCCTAAAATTATTCGGGAGACTATGGAAAAGATTCAACTCATCTAGGAGAGACTAAGTACGGCACAAAACCGACAGAAAAGCTATGCAGATAGAAGACGAAGACCATTGGAGTTTCAAGAAGGGGACTATGTTTTCCTCAACGTGTCGCCCAACAAAGGAGTATTATGATTCGACAAGAAGGGAAAGTTAGCACCAAGATATACCGGGCCATTTGAAGTGATTAAAGTGGTGGGCAAAGTGGCGTATCAGTTGCAGTTACCAGCTCAATTATCAGGCGTAGATGACGTATTCCATGTTTCGATGTTAAGAAAGTGTCAATCGGATGCAACACCGATCGTGAACTAGGAAAATATTGAAATTTGAGACGGAGCAACCTATGAAGAACAACCGGTGAAGATTCTCGACGCCAAAGAGAAGGTGCTCCGCAACAAAGTCATCCGACTAGTGAAAGTTTTGTAGCAACATCATGGAGTGGAAGAAACTACCTGGGAACCGGAGCTAGAAATGCGAGAGAGGTACCCGCACTTATTCGCTACATGAGGTAAGTTTCGAGGACGAAACTTTTTTTAAAGGGGGGTGGATTGTAAACCCCTACATATTTATATTAATATGGTAATATAATTGTTTTAGTAATTCTTATATATGTAATGATGTAAGAATGAAACATATAGATTGTAACAATAAGAATACATACTAGGGAGGCAAATTGATTGTGAAGTTGAAGTTTTGAAGGTATTTAAGCTTGGAAAAGGTTATTAGGTAAGTTTTTAAATATTTTTAGGTCAAAATAAGGTCTCCATTGAATCCGGAAGGTCGAAAATCATTGGGAGAGGTAATATGGGTTGTATTAGAAGCTGGGAAGTAATTTGGAGTCAAAACACATTTTAGGAAGAATTCGGGTAGGAAAGAATTTGACACTATCTTAGTATTTAAGTCATAACTTTTTCCTCCTAACTCCAATAGATCTTAAATTTGGACAGTAGATAGTAGACATCTAGGAATACAAAAGTGTTTCTTATGAAAAATTTCCAATTTGACCTCTAAATGGGTCCAAACTACACTGGAAGTTGAGGGTGTTCTGTCACCCGCGTCCGAATGCGTATGGAAGAAACATGGGCGCAGAATCACGCGTCCAGACGGGCCAACCCGAGGGCTACGCGTCTAAGACGGGTTTTGGGTGTTTTCTCTCCCATTATCAACCCATTCCATCCATACTATCATAGAGAGAGTCTTAGAGAGGAAGAAGGAAAGGAAGAAACAAGAAATCAAGGGGGATTTTCAAGTGGGGAAGATCAAAGCTCAAGTTCTTTACACACAAAAACTAAGGAATTAAGGTAGGGGATTTCTTCCTATTCTCTTGCATTGAGGGTAGGGCTATTGTATATACATGTTTTAATTCTCATTAGTATGTATTTGCCATGAGTTCTTTATTTCTTGGTTTTCTCGCGATTATTATCATGTTTTACATGAAGTTAGGGTTGATACCCATTTTTCTTGATTCAAAAACCTAGATTTCAAGAGTAATGGATTCCCCTCTTAAATTCTTCCTTTATTGTTGATGTAGAAACCTTAGAAATTTGTGTTGAGTGAAAAAATAATATTGTTGTTGATCTCTTGTAATTTTTCTTAAGTGGTTATTGAAAATGTCACATGCCAAATTTGAGGATTTTTTTATATGTGCTCATAAATTGGGGATTTGTGGAATTGTTGGTTATTTGAGATAAATGTTGGAATTGTATGCTTGGTTAGGTTGTTTGCGATGCACATGAGTGAGAGGTTCCTTGTAAGGATGCTCACCATCACATGCCAAATTTGGGTATTTTTGATATATGCTCATCAATTGGGGATTTTTGGAATTGTTGGTTATTTGAGATAAATGTTGGAATTGTATGCTTGGTTGGGTTGTTTGCGATGCACATGAGTGAGAGGTTCCTTGTAAGGACGTTTGGGAAACAATGTAGTGATTGGTGAGAGGTTCCTTGTAAGGATGCTAATCCCTTCCCAAGAGGTTTTCGATAAGGATGCTTAGAAAATAATGTAGGGATTGGTGATGGGTTCCTTGTAAGGATTCTCACCCCTTCCCAAGAGGTTCCCGGTAAGGATGCTTGGGAAAAAATATAGTGATTGGTGAGAGGTTCCATCTAAGGATGCTCATCCATTCTCAAGAGGTTCCCGGTAAGGATGCTTGGGAAACAATGTAGTGATTGGTGAGAGGTTCCATGTAAGGATGCTCATCCGTTCTCAAGAGGTTCCTAGTAAGGATGCTCGAGAATCAAATGTGACCAAAAAGGGGGTGGAGGTTATCATAAAGTATGCCACCTACCGAAAGAATTGTTGGGAATGGTTTAGGGCCTTTAATGAGTATTATTTGTATGTGGTGCTCGTTTATTCATTTAAGTAATATTTTTAAATAAACTTGAAGTATTTTTCTTTAAATGTCACTGATTTATTTCAAATTATGTATGCTATGTGCTAAATGAGACCGACTTTGTTACCTATTTCTAAACCTTGTATGAGTTTAAGAAAATTTTGCTACAGAGCTTCGTGCTCACCCCTTACAGTTAAACTTTTTTAGATTATACTCTTGAGGAGGAGTTGGGAGTCGAGAAGCCTATACACTGGGAGACTTCGCTAGAGGAGAATGTGGATCTTGAGGTGGACGCTTAGAGCAACACATTCTTTTGTACTAGACTAGGATATTTCTTTTGAAATAATGTAAAATCTAGTTTACTTTTGTTATATTCCGCTGCGCTACATTAGTTAATCTTTGGAATGTAAAAGCCAAGATGGGTCTATTATTTTGGGATAATGATGTAAATTTATGGATAACTTTATGAAATCTTATTTATTGATGGATTATGTTAGTGCTCTCATTATGTAAATGATTTTAGAATGTAATGTCGTCCAGGTGGTATTTGGGGCGTTACACATCCAAGAGCCTCATCCTCGCCGCCTTGGAAAGAGTCAAACCTCACCTCATCCTTTGGCTGAATCTCATGAGGAGCACTATAACTGCTTGAGAAGAGATCATCAGTACCACCAAATTAGCCACTTAGTTACTAATAACTCACGGGCGACTATAAATTGTAAGCCTTGCCAACACTTAGAAGACATATCACACTCAGTCGAGCAAAACTCTCTCCTATCTTTCTAAGCTTGTAACTCTCTGTTCTCCCTACTTGAAATAATAAAGTACCCGGAGACCCTAGCCATTCAAGTAGACGTGGGTCACATTGACCGAACCACTATAAACCTTGTCTCATCTCGGTTATTGTGTCTCTCTACTTTAATCACTGCATTTATTATTATTTACTTAACTGGTGGTGTACAAACCCAATTTGTGCATCATCACCTAATTACCTTTCTTGTTGTACCAATGACGATCACCACTAGATCCATGAATCAGCCTGATGACAATTCAGCATAAGAGGAGGTTGCTCCTCCACCAACCAATCCCGTTCCGAATGCATAACAAATGCTAGAGACAATGTAGCAGCTTGTAGCTCAAAACCACCAGATTTGGCAATTGATGCTCATTGGACAACAAGGAGGAGCACAACCTGTGAGACCTCAAGCCAGAGGAGCTCCACGCCCTGAGCGTCATAGAGCTCCCCACTTGGGGGCCCCATACAGAAGAGCCCACCATGAAGGACCTCCACCTCCACCTCCACCTCCTCCTTAAACTCCCTCTTTTGGAGATCCCCATTTCCAAGAGGATGAGGGCGAGAATCAAAGTGTGGAATATGAGAGCCATTTTCATGACAATTTCAAAGGAGCCCCAAATCACTAGGATGAAAAAAATAAAATAAATAAAGGATCAACTGAGTGATATCTTCATTGCCATGAGGGCACAAGGACCAGAAACTATGGACTACCTTGTAAGGCGAACTGACACACCTTTTGTGCCAAATGTGGCAAACTACCCACTTCCCCAAAAGTTCAAAATGTCATATGTAGAAACCTTCAACGGTACAATAAGGACCCACTTGAATCACCTCAAAACCTAGAAGACCTTAATGCAGCTGCACAACGTCCCCGACGAAATTATGTGTAGGGCATTCCTAACTACCTTGAAGGAATCAACGTGACAATGGTTCGTCAAACTCACCCCGACCTCTATAGGCTCCTTCGTTGAACTAAGCAGATTGTTTGTGGCATAGTTCAGTGGTGGACGCTGCCAGCAGAAGCTTGCCCCCCATCTACTCAGCATAAAACATGATCGAGACGAGAGTTTGAGGATTTACCTCACTCGTTTTGATGAAGAGATCCTTCAAATCGAGGAGTCCGGTGACAAAGTCACCACGACCACCTTTCAGGGAGACATCCGCTCATCGATTTTTCTCTTTTCAGTAAGGAAACGACCACCAAAAAATATGCCAGAACTATTGACAAAAGCTCCAAAATATATGAATGTTGAGGAAATCAACAGGTCCATGCGAGGTGAATCATCTCGCGGATAGCCAAAAGCTTGACCTACCTCTGCACTACTCTCAAGCAGACAACTTATATCTGCAGCTGAGTGGCTCTCTCGTGGGTCGTCAAAATCTTGGCTTCTGCACTGCTCTTAAGCAGACAACTTACATCTCCAACTGAGTGACTCTTTCGCGGGTCGACAAAAGCTTGGCCTCTGCACTGCTCTCAAATAGGCAGCCTATATCTCCAACTGAGCAGCTCTCTCACGGGTCGCCAAAAGCTTGGCCTCTATACTGCTCTCAAGCAAACAACCTATATCTCCAACCGAGCGACTCTCTCGTGGTTTGCCAAAATTTTGGCATCTTCACTACTCTCAAGCAAGCAACCTATATATCTAGCCTAGCGGCTCTCTCGCAGGTCGCTAAAATGTTGGCCTCTACACTACTCTCAAGCATGTAGCCTATATATCCAACTAAGCGGCTCTCTCAAGGGTAGCTAAAAGCTTGGCCTTTGGACTGCTTTCAAGCAGACAACCTATACTTCCAAACTTAGGGGCTCTCTTATGGGTCACCCAAAGTCCGGTCTCAAAAGGTACATCTTTCACACGAGCAATCCTCAAACTCTATTTTTGCTCTCACACAAGCAGCATGCCCCTCCTCCAAGTAATCATGTTATATATTTTTTTATGTTGGAATAACACTATTTTTGTCATCTCTAGACACACTCTTGAAACTCAGGTCGACTGTAAACCGGAGGACTACATTAGTTTGAATGTTAAGAATTGGGCCTCATCCTTTTTTCGGCCATTCGACACCGCTACCTCGTTGCCGCAACGCTCCTATGCTTAACACCTAGCGCACACAAGGCCTGTCTACGCTCCCAACACTAAGGATCTGACACCTACTAATACTAGTTCCTCTTCTCCAGCACACATGGCGCCTCTCAAAATGGAGCCTCACCCAATATCTCCTTGCCTACTGGCTAAGTCACCTCAACAGTGGCGCCCAGTGCCTGAGACACCTCAGCAATGGCGCCCGGCGCCTGGGTCACCTTAACAACAGCGCCTGTATAGCCTCAACAACGGCGCCCAATGCCTAAGATGCCTCAATGGTGGTGCCTAGTGCCTAGGACACCTTAGCAATGACGTCTCTCCCTCACTCCACCTCATCAAATGGCACCTCCAAATGGTCCCAAGGAGACTCCACATCAGCGCCCAAAAGATTTGGCGCCCCTTCTTTGCTCCTGGCGGCCTGGGTCACTTAGGACATCCCAACCATGGCATCCAGCGCCTCCTTCGCTCCACTTATGCTAACAACGCCCCACAATGGCGCCCAAGGAGACAACACGCCAGTGATTGGCACTCCCCCAAGGCGCCTCGACCTCGACAATGCCAGTAGTGCCCACTTGGCCTGCCTCAACTCCATGGCGCCCAGCTTCGCTGTCAGCGCCACCCTTGAGCTCTGCGCCTTCTCCAAACTAGCGATGCCCATGGTGCCATGACCTCAAGGGCACCCATGGGAGCTTGCTCGAAATGCCCCTCCCCCTATCAAGAGCGCCCAGGGCTCCTCGCCATCAGCGGCGACCATGAGAGCTTGATTGTGGTGCTCCTGACCTAGATACCTCTTGGATCCCTCACCTCTAATGTCCCTACGGATTGCATCCACGCCATCAATGCATAGGGAGCACCCAAGCTTTCCCAAATCACCAGCCTCCTCCTCGACACTTGCGGTAACCCCAGCCTGACCAACTCCTCTTTCGGCTATCGCAACACTGGAGACCTCCTGTTTCAGTGCCATGCACTCTGGAGGAGTTCTCTCTCAAATCTGTATGGAATGAAAAAAGGGAAGAAAAAGAAAGAGTTTATATAGCTGGAGATGTCCTACAGAGCTAAAATATATCAAAAAGGAAGGAGGAGCCTTAGTATGTGATTTAGAAAACTGTTGCTAGACAATCTTGAAATCCAATTTATATATAGCTAGAGATCCTTAGTTTCTAGTTGAAGCGTGAGCCTTAGTTTATATAGCTGGTGATCCCTGAAATCCAGTCGAAACACATGATGAACGTATCTCAGATTACTAGAGAATCCTAGTTAGGTTGAAACTAATTGCCTTGACATTGACTTTGATTCCACAGACAAGAGGAGTTTTCATCAGCCAAGATCCAAGTTCAACCAAATTCTATTTTCTCCAAATTTCATTAGACACGGGGCATTGGGGGGCAAATGATGAGCCAGGCACAATGGTCCAACTTAGGTTACGAGCCCAGTTTAAATTAAGAGCCTAACTTAAAGAGATCCAGTAAAGTCTAGCCCAAAGGGATCTACGCCCAGTCAAGCTCATCAGGTTGTTATCGCCAATGGAGTAGGCAAGGTCATCCAAGAGCCTCATCCTCGCCGCCTTGGAAATAGTCAAACCTCACCCTATCATTTGACCAAATCTCATAGGGAGCACAGTAACTGCTTGAGAAGAGATCACCAGCTCCACCAGATTAGTCACTTAGTTACTAATAACGAGGCTTAAGATATTAGGAGGGCGACTATAAATTGTAAGCCCCGCCAACACTTGGGGGGCATATCACACTTAGTCGAACACAACTCTCTCATATTTGTCTAAGCTTGTAATTCTCTGTTCTCCCTACTCACTTGAAATAATAAAGTACCCAGTGACCCTAGCCATTCAAAATGGACGTAGGTCACATTGACCGAACTACTATAAACCTTGTCTCATCTCGCTTATTGTCTCTCTCTGCTTTAATCACTGCATTTATTATTATTTACTTAACAAGTGGTGCACAAACCCAATTTTGTACATCATCAATCTCTACCAAGCAAATGTCATAACTGTAGACATCTCCGTTAGTTACTATTTCACATCCTAGACCATACTCTACATTAATTAGTAAGATATTGCATTAGCTAAAGAGAAGTTCACGGCTATTGACCAAAAAAAATTTGACAACTATAATGATATTGGACCAACATTTGATATGATATAGAGAAATGTTAACTATTGCGCTTACCTGAAGCTACATACCCAATAGTTCCTCTTATTCCATTTGAAATGCTTTGAATTGTATTTGTGAATGTTGGATGAAACCTTGGCAACCCAAAATCTCTGACATGCGCCACCATGTCGTGGTCAATAAGTATATTGCTAGGCTTCAAATGATAATGAATGATGGGCTTTTGGCATCAGTTATTAAGATAGTCAAGTGCACAAGCCAAATAAACAACAATGTTTATAGTTTGAAGAAGATTTAAGCTTGGAATCCCATTATGTGTATTATTTGTTTCTATACATGAGTGTAACCACCTTTCCAGATTGCCATTAGGCATGAACTCATACACCAGAGAGCTTTAAAATCTTTACATTGAAAATCAACACTTGAGGAAGATGTCATTATCTTTACAAAATTTCTATGTCGAATATTTCTCATGGCACCGCACTTAACCATGATACTCTTGGCAGCTCCATGGCATAGGAGGTTAAGTACTTTGACAGCAACATTCAATCCTTTTGATCAAGAATTCTTTTATACACAGAACCAAAACTACCTACACCAATCAAATTTTCTAGAGAAAACCCATTAGTTGCTCTGAGGAGACTTTGGTAAGATACTCTCCAAAATTGTTCTTCCACTAGTGATCTTGTAGATGGAACGTTTATTTTCCTCTTTAACCAACAATATATGATAGATAATATTATGAATATCCCAAAAAGAGTTAAAGTTGTTGAGATAATGAGTTCATATGCAATATGCATCTTCTTTTCCTTTGTACTTAATACGGTGCACAAATGTAGTTCAGATATTCCACCACTTAGTCTACTATTCCCAACAATTGATATGATAGTTATGTTTGTGAAAACTCCATTAATTGGTACACCACCATCAAAATTATTAAACGATAAATTCATGTTTGTCAAAGAAATATATCCAAAGAATTCTGATATTTGTACCGTTAAGTTATTCTTGTTGTTTGTGGTATTCCAAATATTGTAAAATCACTTATTGAAATTTTTGAATTTAAAACATGTAATGTATAACAAAAACAATAACAATCCAATATTAAACAGTTACATAGGAAATTGAAATAGTTATAGAAGAATAAACGAAAGAGTTACCGCAGTCTTACCAAACAGTTACATAAAAGAGTTACATGTAACTGTTTGTTTAACCAATATAATTACTAACCTGTTTGTAAAACAGAATTTGAAGTAGATCAAGGCTAGTGTTTGACACAATGTCCTTATGACAGATTTTACCCCCACACACGGTGCTTATGGAATATCGAGCGTTTGCCTTCTAGGATACAATGATCTTTACACGAGCAGAAGTAACACTCCAATCTACTCTTCCAACGAACCAAATTGCATTATGTACTCTCCAAATGCAGACTGCCTAAATGCCAAATGCACAGCCACACCTGAGCTCGGTCCGACCCTGCCGGGTCGGGTCATGGCGAGGTGGGTAGGCGAGTTCTGTTCGACCCTATTGCGTTTGGTCGAACCGAAGACATATAGACGCTCGCTTTGCTCAGAAAATTGTGGTACCTCATGGGGCCCAATACCATATAGCAAACTTGACTTATATATACCCATGTTGAATTTCTTCCTTAACCAATGTGGGATTGGTGTCAAATCCCACATTGCACTTTCTTTATTTTCATATTTCAAGATGGTCACTTTGGAGCCTATTTTCTCATTCATTTCTTACTTAATTTGAGCAAGTGAATATACTACATTATTCTTCTTATGGAGTAGAATATGAACCCACAAAAATTTATTCAAAACAACAAATGGGTCCCACTTTAATTTAGACTCAAAATCGACCAAAAATTCAGTTTTTACACTTAAAAAACTGTTTTGATTCAACAGTTCTGAGAAAGATAAATGGTCTGGAGACCTCTCAAAGACCTCAATGATTGAGAAACAGATCCCTGGAAGGAATTGCCCTCCAAATACAAGTATTCAAGCCTAGTGCAATTACTTAGGCTACTCAGAATATCACCACACAAGTTATTCTCAGATACATCTAGTTCCACTAAGTTTTTTAGGAGTCCAACCTCTAATGGAAGAGATCCAAGCAAATGATTATGAGCTAGATTTAGTGAAATTGATAGGGATGAAATTCCACAAAAAAAAAAATCGGGTATGATTCCACTAAGATTGTTTATGTGCTGAGTTCATAAGCCCAAACTACTCAAATTTTTGGGTTTAAATTTCATAGGGCTTTTTTTGGGACCTAAAATATTAAGAAAAATTGGTGTGGGAGCTTTTTTAAAGACTTATTTGAGAGAAACTACATAGGTAATTTTTTACTTTATTAATTTAATTATACATAAATTTCTTATTATTAGGTGCACAATTCAATTAACCTTTTTCATGTATTACTTAATTACCATTCCTTAAAAAATGCATTACTAATTGACCGTTTATTTTCTAATAAAATATGTAAAGATTTGATTAGTTATCATTTGTTTGAATTTTGAACATTTATTCTTATTCTCTCACTCTCTCTCTCTCCCACTTTTTCCTCTAGAGCAATGCTATGTCACTCAAATTTGTAACTCAAATTTACATCCCAAATCAATAAGGATCATTGGATCAATGGTTCCCATTTAAAAAAATTGATGGGACCCACTCATACAATGGTCCCCGTTAATTTGGGATGCAAATTTGAGTTACATAATATTTTCCTTTTCTCTAACCGTTAGTCTCTCACTCTATCTCCCCCTATTTTCTCTCTTCTCGCTCTCTCCCTCTCAAACTCTTTCTGTCTCCCCCACATATTCAAGGCACCATTAGTCTCTCTTTCTCTCTCTCCCAACTATGTATTCTTAAACATCGTTATATTGGTACTCCAAAAGAGATATACATAAGAAATACACCAAAAAGATACATAAAAGAGACACATCAAAGAGTTACACCGACGAGTCACACCAAAGAGTTAAAGCACCTAGTCACACCAATGAAAGAGTTAAACCATCTATTAACCATCTAGTGGCATCAAAAAAATACAACGATGAGATACACCGAAGAGTTTCACCATCCAGTGAGACCAACTAGATAAACTAAAGAGATTGAACAAAGAGTTACCCCATACATGACACCAAAAGGTAAAATCATACAGTTGCACCATCCATTTATACCAAAGAGATACAAGAATGAGATACACTAAATAGTTTCATCAAAGAGTGACACCAAAGAGATACATCATACAGTTGTTGATATTACTATTTGGTGTAGATTATTCCAACGATGGCAAGAATGTGAAACCCAAACTCGCCAAAGATTTTTTTGGGTGATCTTCCTCTAAAAAAATTATCAATCTGGTCTTCTATATATAGCAAATCCACTTTTTTTTTTTTTTACAGATATGGAACATCGGTATAGTGTTTCGAATTTCAAAAATTGACAATGAAATATGGGAAGAAAATCGCCAGTTTCTTCATCTTGGTTTGTCAGATTTGTGTTTAGCGTGACATATGTATGATTTCCAAAAACTATAGGTTTTGTAAGTTTTGCTTTTAATGGATAGTTTTTTCGTCTTTTTTCAAACAAATGTAGTTTTACCCAAAAAAATTTATGTACTGCACTTTCCTTTAAACAAGTCTTTATTTTTGTACCGACTTATCTTTTTCCCAAAATCTTATTGATCTATTTTTTTTTTAATTGTACTAACTATGTATCTGGGAATTTTTGGTCTTCTTTGAACATGAGGCCTAAAGCACATGCTTTGTTGGCCTTGAGGTTGGTGCCTTCCCCACCCCCTCGGGTGTAGTTAGCACTTGAAATATGAAAGCAACCCCTTAAGAGCGACCCTTGTAAATGTGGATCTCATAGTGATATTATCTTAAATATCATTTTTGTGTTTGTATAATTTATGCCCTAATGCTATCTCGGTAAATTCTTGGATCCAAAAGAAAAAGGAAAATATAAAATAATCGACATAACCATTAGTTCTTTTAAATTCATGTTTGCAATGCAAATTTCAAATATTTGTAATCTCCCACAATACACGTGCATCTTGGTTTTGGATATGTGTGTCTCTAGTACAACTCGATTGTAAGACATGCAAATTTATGTTGCCGCTGCTTGTTTAACTACTAAGCCAATCCGTATGAGTTAATTTCAAGTACTAAGTTGCAAGAAGAGCACACCCCGTGAACATCTTGAAGGGTCAGCCCTTAGGCTAGACTTTTAAAAGGGCTGCCTACTGCCCCAAAACACTACAAACCACGAATGCACCACTGCATATAATAGCAATAAAGATTGAAGTTTTGATGTAACTGCACCGATAATTAATTTCCAATGAACAACCGTGGATGTGATAGTTACATTGGCAATGAGCATGGTACTTGAATCCGAGAACGAAATTTCCCCCAATCACTGTTGCTCGTACGCCTTCTGCCATCATTGTTCATGTTGAGTGAAGGAAGTGCTAGAAATTAGTCTACAAAGTGGATTCTTTTTTCTTCTAATTCACATTAGATTTCACCAAGTAAAACCTGAATATGCATCGTTTATCACCTACTAAATGTGGCAAATAGGTGGGTTGGGTTGGTTATGAGTTGGTTTAAAATAAATCCAATTAATCCATTTTTCACTCAAATACTAAATGAGTTATAATGGATTGAGCTTATGACGGGTTGGGTTAAACTCATTAACCCATAAAATAATTAAAATTTTTAATTGACACACATTAGTACAACAAAACACACACACATATTAGTAATACACCAAAATATAAACATACACACACCCACACTAATACACCAAAATATACACAAACTAATACACTAAAAATACACACACTAAAACACACATTAATACACCAAAAGTACACATACATATAGTAACACAAAAACTGAAACACATTTAATAAAAAAAAATACACACATATTTTAACTCAAAAACTAAAACACATTTAATTAAAAAAAAATACTAGGTCGGGGGTCAACTGTGGGCCATGGGTCATTGGCCAACTCATGGGTCATGAATTGGGTCACCAATCGTGAGTCGACCTGTGGGTCATGGATCAACATGCAGGGCATGAAAGTTGTATAAGTGTGTGTTTTTTGGTGAATTAGTGTATATGTGTGCATTTTTTGGTGTATTAGTGTGTGTGTGTGTATTTTGGTATATTAGTATATTTATTTAATTTTATTACTTTTGTTATTTAATAGAAAAATAAATATTCAACCCAATGGGTACCCATTTATAATCCATATTAACCCGCTTAGTTGAATTGAATCATATTACACAACTCATTTAGAACCCGCATTAATTAATATAGGTAATCAACCCATTCATTTATGGGTGGATTAATGGGTAATGTGTTAAGATTGTCACCTCTATCACCTATCATGATAAATTAAACCTATAAATTAGTTAGCCTATCATATAGCAACAGAGTCAGATGTCTTGGATGATACTGTAAAAATTAATGTGGCCCACATGAATTGGCACATGTGATTTTACTGATTATTATCAGATAATTAATTTGGGTTAGATAATGATAAGGTTACCAATCCTAATCTAACCGGTATAATTAATGATTTCTGATTGGTCAATGAGAAGAAGTGGTTTCCTGATGTCATTCTTTGATGGGAAGTGGAGTTTTGAACTAGGAAACCTGTCCTCTCTCTACCTATAAATATACACATGTCCCATCGAGTTGTGTATCCTAAGAACAAGGTTAGGAGAGAGAAACTGATTTCTGGGCTACACGAAATGATGCTTCAATTCTTGATCAAGTAATTCAAGGTTTTCGATTATGGCTCCAGGTATGTTGATTATGATGTTATGATGGTTTTAATTTCGCATAATTGATATGTGAAAATCATGATTGTTCTAGATCTTAGAATTAGGGTTTAATTGGTCTCTTTGATCAAATAAAGTTTTACATGTGGTATTAAAGCCTGAGTAAAGAACTCGTATTTTCCGTTAATGTTTATGTTATATCGTTATTGTACCGAATTAATTACGGGCTGAATTAATTGGTAGTGTGTTACTTCTGCCTGTTAAATAAATAAAACGTTCTGACGACGAAGCAATTCCTTCTGTCAATTTGTAAGAGATTCGACCTTTATGTTGGGCCGAATCACCAAGTCCATGGATATGCATTTTATAGGAACATGGAAGTTTTCATTGCTTTTGATTTTTTCACTTGAATAAGAAAAGTTATCTTATTTTGGTCAAATCTCATGATGAAACCCATAATAGAAGGTGGAAATTCTCAGTTGGGTAGGAATTGTATGTTTTGACATTATCTGTCTTTATTGTTTAATCATTAAATATTTGTTCAGAAAGTCACTCACGATTATGACATAATATTTTTATGTCATTGTTGATCTGGACACTTTTAGAGACAGAATAACTATGATATATTATGCATTTATCTTGACCACGTGAATAATGTTGGGTGTCAAAATAATTAATGATTGATCATGAATTATTATTGACCTAATTATTTATGCAAAAAATATTATTAAGATTTGGTATCTATATTATGATATAATTTGTTAATCACCATAGTGATCCAACTAGAATGATACATAGATATCAAATCACATAATTGATATTTAATATCCATGATTGAGTTATTAAAATTATTGTTTCGATTCGAGATTTATATTATGATATAGTTTAGTAGTCACCAAAGTGACGCAACTAGAATGACTCATAGATATCGAATCTAATAATTGCATTTAATATTCATTAAATCATGATATTAAAATAATAGTTTATGTAATGTTATTATTTTGATTTCATATCTATATTACGCTATGGTTTGGTAGTCACCAAAGTGACCCAACTAGAATGACTTATAGATATCAAATGAAATAATCGATTTTAATATCCATTATCTTGTGATATTAAAATAATTATCTGTGCAATGTCATTGTAACACCCCACATTATTCTTTTATACATGCATATAGATATATACTAAATAATTGTTGTAAAAATGCTAATATATGTAAAGATGTAGGGAGGAGCTAAGTAGATAGTAAGAGTAGAAATAGAAATGTGATTGGAGGTAATGGAGTATGTTGTAGAAGTTGAGGGTAGTCCGGAGTCAAAACACACTTTAAAGAGAATTTGAGTAAAAAAAAATCTTGGATATTGCCCTAGTGTTTTGATCATAAATTTTTATTTTGACATCATTTGGATCTAAAATTTGGACAATAGATAGTAGACTTCCAGGGCTACAAATTAGTATTTCATGAAAATTTTCTAAATCGACCTCTAAATAGGCCAAAATTGCATTGGAAGTTATAGCAGAAACTAGGACAAACGTTCGAACGTTAAAGTCCGTTCGAACGGTTGTTTTCTTGTCTGATGAAAAACGCAAAAGTACTGGGAGCAACCCATGTTCAAAAATCCAAGGACGTTCGAATGGTAAAGTCCGTTCGAACGGAAGTGCGTTCCAGTACTTTTTCTCTGATGGAAAAACCAAAGTACTGGGAGCAACCCATGTTCAAAATTCAAGGACGTTCGAACGTTAGTTACGTTCGAACGGTACTTACGGATTCTGCATTTCCAGAATCGCGCATAGGGGGTTATTTCTCCTACTATAAATACTTAAACACGCCTCCATTGACCTCATTTCAGCATTTATAACCCTAGAAACACTTAGAGAGAAAGAGAGAAACACGAGATCAAAGGGAAAAAACAAGAGATTGAAGAGTTAATTCAAGATCAAAACCTAGATTTCAAGAACACAAGGTAGGGAATTTCTTCTCTTTCTCTTACATTGAGGCTAGGTTTACTTATATGTATTCTTTACACTCTAAATCTTATATGTATGATATAGATCATTGATTCTTGATATCCTTGTGAATATTAACATGCTTTAAACAATATTAATGGTTGGTTAACCATTAAATCCTTTTTCTTGGCTAAAAACCCTAGTTTTCAAGAGAGATGAACTTTTTTTCTAAATTTTGATTTATTCTTGATTTCAAAACCTTAGTGTTTCATATTGAACAATAAAATGATGTTGTTGTGATCTCTTGTATTTTACATACTTAGTTATTGAAATTGTTACATGATGAATTTGGGGATTTTGCTTATAAATTAGAGACTTGTAAAATTGTTGGGCATTTGAGAACATATTGAATAATGTATTGCTTGTGTGGTTATTTGGATAAACCTTGAGGGTGAGA
>JAHQCQ010015007.1:182564-227153 GCA_023539305.1 Ilex asprella
GTTCCTTGTAAGGATGCTCATGCCAAGAGAGGACAATATGTGACATTCTCAAGAGGTTCCTTGTAAGGATGCTTGAATAACTCAAACCTTGAGGGCGAGAGGTTCCTTGTAAGGATGCTCATTCCCAAGAGAACAATATTATGTCATGTGTTGGAAAATGGTTGATATTTTAGAAATGGATGTTTATGGGAATTGGTTGTTATGGTATATTTATATTAATATTGTTATTTAAACTTGAGATCCATTGTTAAATATCCTTGTTTTACTTCAATCATTATGTATGCTATTTGTGAAATGAGACCACCCATTTTATATGTTTTTATAAACCTTGTTTGAGTTGGGAAGATTTTTCTACAGAGTTTCGTGCTCATCTCCTATAATTACATATTTTCAAATCATGTACTAGACAAGGAGTTGGGAGTCAAGGAGCCCGTACATTGGGAGACTCCGCTAGACGGGGAGGTAGATCCGGAGGTGGACGCTTAGAGCGACACATCTTTTTGTACTAGACTAGGATATTTTTTTGAAACCATATAAAGTCTAGTTTATATTTTGTTATATTCTGCTGTTCTACATTAGTTAACTTTTGGGTATGTAACGGCCAAGATGGGTCTATTCTTTTGGGATAATGATGTAAATTCTATGGATAACTTTATAGAATCTTATTTATTAATGGATTATGTTAGTGCTCTCATGCAGTGAATGGTGTTAGAATGTAATACCGTTCAGGGTGTGTTTTGGGGTGTTATAGTCATTATTTTGATTTAATGCCTATATTATGACATAGTTTGGTAGCCGCCAAAGTGGTCCAACTAGAATGACTAATAAATATTAAATCATATAATTGATATTTAATACTCATTACCGATGTATTAAAATAATGACTTGCAAATCGCAGTTTCTTAATCACTTGGATATTAGGAATCGGCCCAAAGGTGCACCACCTTTCAAGTGATTAATTAATTAGAATAGGATGATTGATGTATATTCATAATGGGTGTGGAACGGATGCCCAAAGGTGACAGACCTATCTGATTATGAATATATTATTAATTAGTCCTATTAGGTGAGAGAGAATCACTATAATGGTTAATGTATTAGTATATCGTGATTGCTACCCAAAGGAGAGTCATGATAGCACTACTTATTCCTTCTTGAATATGTATTTATTCTAATTCATGGTTAAACTTATAGATGAATCAAAGCATTAATGTAGTGAGCATTTACCTTCTTTTATTGTTAGTTCATGTATTGTTACATTCGCATATTTTGCCTAATTTGATACTTAATGAAATGAACATTTTCAGATTGATGTGGACAAATTCAGTTTCACTTATGTATTTCGACTATTTGTCGAACACTTAACTACTATCATTGAATCAAGTAGTTCTAATGAAAAGGATTTTGCATAAAGCCTATAAGGGATCGAATAAACTAGGCATTATGTTAATGCGAATAATAACTATGAATAACATTAAGTTAGTACTTTCGTCAGTGGATAATGCGTATGAATGTTATATAGTTATGCAAGAATGTTATTGAATTATTGATGAGTTTCTTATTGGACACTGATAGACTTACCATTATAAAATTTGATAGTATACGTGAGATGCATAAATATATCCTCATAATTTTAGTTACTAAGTTGATGGTTTTAATGATAGACGAATTCTTTTATGTAATTTAATTTGAACTCTTCGTCCCTTGATGTGGACCTATATTGATGATATGTAGCATGCTAATGTATGTCTATTATGTTTGTTCAAGAGGGAATAAGACTTAAGAACTTAAGGCACTATTCTAAGACCAAAAGCCTACTTAGTTACTTAGGCTCATAAAAAAAATAAATAATATGTGTCATTTATGTAAAAGTTGAGACATTTTTAAAATATTCTATTAGCTCATTATGGATTGACTTGAATTGCTATTACGAATGTTTTAAATTTGATGCTAGAGATTTTTTCTAACTCAGAATGTTAAATCATGAATTGATATCTATGGTTAATTAGTTCAAAGTCCAATTTAAGATGGTTGGGATTTTTCGTTTGTTTCTAGATATCGATCATAATTTATATAATAGTTTATGTTCCTAGTATTTTGAAGTTTGATTTTCTTATCTAAACTTCATGAAGATTTTTATCATATTTCTAATCAAATATGATAATAAAGTGTTAGTTTGTTTAAGAATACTTATTTTAGCATTATGGTATGGTTCATAATAGTTTGTATAAATTAAAGTCTGATGACGTATTTTTTGAGTCTCTTCTAACCCTGCATCATAATGTTTAGAACCTACCGTAGTCCAATAAATGAAATATTCTTTATGTTGTGACATAAACGACTAGGTCTCATAATTAGAGAAAGGTTGAAGAAACTAATCTAATATGATATTCTTTTCAATCTAGAATTTTATTGATTTGGTGTATATAGATTCTATTAAGGAAAAATGAATCAAACACATCAAGAAAGATTCTAGAAGTGCAAAACATTTTAAACTTATTTATACAAACACATAAAGTATTTGTTATCATGTTTATGGATGATTTTTCACATTATCGTTATCTCAATATACTACATAAAAATTTTCAAGTAGAGAATGCCATTAAGGTACATATTATTAATGTTGAAATATATGTATATAAAAAAGTGAAAGTCATCAGATTGAATAGGTGATAAATATTAGGAAATGTATGATGGTTAAAGATAATGACTTTATCTATTTGTTAAACTCCTTGAAAAAGTATGGTATTTCTACTTAACGTACTATGTCTAGTACGTGGTAGCATAATGACAAAATTAATAGGCATAATAACAGCATAGTAGAAATGCTTAGGAGTATATTACGTGATTTCTCATTACTCTTATTTTATGGATGAATGCTCTTGGTTTTTGAGATATCTGAAAAGAAATTGAATTTTATAAATTTTATCGTTTACCAGAAAAAATTCAAAGGGTATATGTTTTACTATCCTACTTATAGTATGTGAATTATATGTATTGATAATGTCAGATTTATTAAGAATTGTAAAATCAGTGGGAGTAATAAATTATAGAAAGTGGTTATTAAATAAGGGTAGAAGTCTCAATACCCATAACTTGTAATGATGTTGTTGTTCCCACAATTGTCGAATGATTTGACAATATTGAATAACAAATTAATGATTAACCACTCCATACTTAGGTTGTCAGCATTAAATCGAAAGTAGGAAAATATCACATGAGTAGCATTAAGATAATCTCTAATAGAAATAAGATAAGCTATTCCGAATAATTACGTGAAATATATACAAGAATCTGATTTTGATTTAGGGATAGATAAAGATCTAATTTCGTTTTCACAAGCCATAGAAAGTGATGGTTTTGCTAATTGGATTGATGTCATGAGTGATTAATTAAAATTAAAAGACCAGAATGAAGTTTGAAATCCTATTAGATATGAAGTCAAACTTATGGCCAATGGTTTCACTCATAAATGAGATATTAATTATATAGAGACCTTATATCATATGTCTAAGAGGGACTCACTAAGAATTATTATGACATTGATAGCTCATTATGATTTAGAGTTATACCATATGAATGTGAAACTATAGAGCTTAACCTAAAGCGTTCTCAATAAGGGAATGAAAGTAACTCTTGACTTGCAAACTTAATAGGTCAATATATAGTTATAAAGAAGTTTTTCCACCATGGTATTTTAAGTTCAATGATTCCATTACTTCTTTTAGTATTAATGAAAGCACCATTATTGTGTATATATATATCTTAAGGTTAGTGGGAGTAAATATTTTTAACTCTATATATTGATGTTGTTGTATTATTTGTCAGTAATAATTTTAGATTATTACATGAAATCAAGGTTCTCCCTATAAATATTGAATGAAAGATATAGCGAGACAACTTATGTGATTGAAATTTAAATATCCCAGGATCGATCATGTAGATTATTTTGGTTGTCTTATAAAGCAGAATTTTAGAGAGATTTAATGTGGAGAACTATTATGCTAATGTTCCTCCAATTTAAGTAAAAAGGATAAGTTTAGCAGTATGTAATGTCCAAAGAATGTAATGGATTCCTTATGTTTCTGTTGCATGATGTTTTATGTATGCATTTATGTGTATAATATCAAATATTATTCTTGCAGTTGGTATTATGTAAATATCAAACCAATCCTGCAATGGATCATTACGAGCTTACAAGATATTTACAAGGTATAAATTATTATATGCTCATATTTAAGAAGTCTAATCATCTATTGGTGATTGACAATTATGACAATTAAATTGTGGCTTGCTTTGAGGCTACAATTTATAGATTATGGATGCGAAATTCTAATCTCAAGACTTGGAATTGTCGACTTTATGGCCAAGTTGTTGAGAACTTATCATGATGATTTCGCATATGTGCTTTTACTAAGTGTCTATAGAGCATAATAGCATGAAGCTCAAGATTGCAAATCCATTAAAGAAAATGCTACTAAAGACATTTAAAGATGTTAATATAATGAGTCTTAATTATAGCTCATGATGGTTGTTCACTTAATGTTGTGGATCTTGCATAATGATTATTTATTTGACACTTTTAGTTCCTATTTAAATTTTTTACGATGTTTCTTATTTTTCAATGTACATAAATGTATGAGATTGATTGAATGATAACAAGATTAGCCTTTGACACAAGGCATTATTGTTGGACCTTATTAGATATATACTTCTCAATTTATAGATCACGTTAGGCAGGCTGCAAGTGTTGGGGTACATGGAAGGGACTATGTCGTGTTAATGATGTACAACCGCCATGACTCGCATTAGTGGGTTGTTTAATTGTGATATTATGATGACCAAATTAAATAGTGATGGATTGGATTTATTGCGCGCTTATGTACAACTTGCTAGACCCAATTGTAAGATAATCATACGGGCTAAGTGGGAGAATGTAAGAATTAATGTGGCCCACATGAATTGGCACATGTGATTTTACTGATTATTATCAGATAATTAATTTGGGTTAGATAATGATAAGGTTACCAATCCTAATCTAACCGGTATAATTAATGATTTCTAATTGGTCAATGAGAAGAAGTGGTTTCCTGATGTCCTTCTTTGATGGGAAGTGGAGTTTATGTTGAACTAGGAAACCGGTCCTCTCTCTACCTATAAATATACACATGTCTCATCGAGTTGTGTATCCTAAGAACAAGGTTATGAGAGAGAAACCGATTTCTGGGCTACACCAAAGGATGCTTCAATTCTTGATCAAGTAATTCAAGATTTTCGATTATGGCTCAAGGTATGTTGATTATGATGTTATGGTGTTTTTAATTCCGCATAATTAATATGTGAAAAATATGATTGTTCTAGATCTTGGAATTAGGGTTTAATTAGTCTCTTTGATCAAATAAAGTTTTACAGATACTATTTTTGGGGATGCAATAGAATGTCAATATTTGAGCTGCATGGTGAACTTTATACAACTAAAAAGATATTATGTGAAATTGACAGCAAATATGGGTACTAACTTTGAGATATGAACTTTGAAAGATGCCAAATTTAATTAGGTATTAAGCTGAAAAAGTCGAGAAACTTAGAAGCAATGAAAAATATTTTAGATAGATTACGAATTAGTAGTTATGTGTACATATTTCAACCTCCTCATTTATGAACATTCATATTTTGAATTTGGCAATAGATTAACGGAAACATCATAAATGCATGACCTTGTCATATAATAAAACGAAAAAAAGGCAGCCCTATATGCATAGAGAAGTATTTCTTTTAAATGTGGGCGGTGAGAAAAAGAAAAGGTCGCACATAGAAAGACGAGAAAGCAATATGCTAGACTTTTCAATTGGTCAAAATCATAGGGAAACTATAAGAATAATATCAAATGCGAAGGAGGTACAATGATTTTAGGTCAAGCCACATGAAGGTAAAATGTAATTGTCCATAAATTTCGAGAATGTAATACCTTTTTTTCAATAGAATCAATTTAGAAAAGGCACAAGAAGAGAACGTAAAAATCCGGGTAAATTTAAATTTTTATAGAAAAAGGGCAAAATGGTAATTAGTCACTATAGTACGGGTTGCAAATTTTTCGAAAACTCGGATGACGAAATAGACCTCACCGTTAGATTCGTTTCACGAAATCTAGTCACTCAGTCAACTTTCGTTGAATTCCGAGACAGTCGTATTTTTCATTTTTCATTTTTCATTTTTTAGAAGGCGATTGAGTGTCGCAAGACCTAAAAACGAGACGTGGAATTAAATTTCAAAAATTAAAAAATAATTTAAAGGTAGTTCAAATAAAAATATTTTGAACTTGAACCGAGACAAAATTTAATTTTTTCTAGACGAAATTGGACCTGGGAATAAAGGACGTATGGTGCAACGAGGGCCAAGCTTGTTAGGGGTATAAATAGTGGAGAAAAGATTTTCTCCCCATACCCATCAGATTTTTAAAATTAGAGAGTGAGAGAGGGAAAAAAAGGATTCTCCAACTTCTCCCTACGATCTAAGGCTCTACGTTAGTCGGAATTCTTCGGGTCAAGAACCAAAGTTCATCTACATGATGAGGGCTACGCCTACGTACCAAAAATTAAAGGTTTTGATGAAGAATAAAAAGTGGGATTTTGGAGGAAGCAAGGATTAGAGCTTGTTTCCGGTCTTGGGAGTTTTCTACCGTTGTTTTACACTTCAAGAGGAAGGGTTCTTTTCCTAATTCGGTTTATTTTTAACCTAGAGTTCCATATGATATGGGTAGCATGACTTGAGATGAATTCTCTTATTTGATCTACTCCTAATGTAACTAGATTATGGGAAATGGATATAAAAATATGCTAAATCAATTCTAGCATGAATTAGGGTTGTAGATGCCTATGTGGATTGAATGTGTTATTATCATTAAAAATGTTATAACATGCTTGGGTATTGAGCATAGTTAAAATCTGTTATAGTATGAATTGGGTACTTAGAAATTACTTGTTTGTGATTTCTTGAGAAATGTATTGATTGGGCATGTTATAAGTTTTCATTTATGCCTTGAAGGTGTTTGATGAAATGCATATGTGTGTTAAGTGTGTTATTTGCATTGATTGTGTTATAACATGCTTGAGAGTTGGAGTTGGTTTATGCATATGATATATTGACATTGAGGTTGTTTATGGTGGTTATATGCTTATGATGTAATTCACCATGGAAAAGGTTGTTGGTTATTGAATTGTTCATAATGTGCTCATGACATATTAAACATGATTGAGAATTGTAATTGTACATTTACATTGCATATGCACGGGTAACTTCACATTCGTAAGCATTTGACATGAGTGTGGGTGTGTGTGCATATTTTTGAATCAAACACCATTCTTGGTGTTTGAGGCATGGACTCGAGAAGGTTGGACCTAGGTCCTGCTGAATTGCATGATTCCATGAAAAACTTGTGTTGGGTATAGTAAAAAGGGCTAGATACTCCCTCGGGTGCAAGATCTAGTTACTGATTTGTACACTTCTGATGGTACAAGTCCAAAAACGTGTAACAGTGTACGGAATCGGTGATGAGATTTCAAAATCTGAATACCCAACAAAGACACATGGTTTATTCTAAAAAGGTCATTGAATGTGTAACATCAATGGCGAGGGCTTAGAATGCTTGAATTCATACGCATTGCATTGCATGTGTTGAGGGAGCGGGTAAAGGCTCGGGTTGAATTACATGTGTGAGTTTCATCTCATATTCTGGCATGACATTGAGGATTTTATTATTGAATTGCATATTCTTGAATGGAGTGATTGTTACTTGTGAATTGAATGTGAACATTTCATATGCATCTAGATTGAGAAGTATTCTCTTTATGAGATATCCTATTGAGCGTAGCTCAACCTTTATGGAGACAATATTTTAGGTGCGGGACATGCGCTACTGGATGACTCTCATTCGGGCCCTCATTGATGAAGAATAGCTGAAAAGTGGTTTGTAAACTATACTTTTGTAAAACTAAGATGTAAATTAGTTTTTGGGCATGTAATGCATGTAAAGGATTGCAATCAAATTCATATGGACTATGTTTAATGTAAAATTGTATGTTGTTATATGAGTATGAATAAATGGACCCGGTGTGGTCAATGTTGTATGATTGCACAAGTTGCGTTTTGAGTAAAGCTTCCTGTACAAAGGAGACTTTATCCAAATTTTGTTAATTTATGATCCCGGTAAATAGGGCATAACGACGTGGTATTGAGTTATATGATATCCACGGGTATTCTGCGGGTTGATGGGTGATCAACGAGTTAACAAAGGACTCCCGGTTTTCGGGGCGTCACAGCTTGATATTAGACCTTAGGTATACAATTTATCTAGGGGTTGAGAGGCATGGGTTTAGACCATTGCATCCATTGTGCATTTCATGTTATGTGCTTTAAATGTTGCACGTTATTTGTTATGTGTTATGTGAATTATATGCATGGTAAAATGTATATGAAAAAGAGACATTAGGGTTAGAGGATATAACCTTAGGGGTCGAAAAAAAAAGGAATAGTACAGTTCATGGTATAGATGTCTACTAGTAGGTGGCACACACTCTACTAGTGAGACAATGAAAGAAATCGCAATGTTTCAACTTTGATCCCTACTTTGGGATACTAAGCTGGTGCTCTATTTCTATTTGACTAGTGTGTAGATGACAAATAGAGCAGGAAGAAATGGGAATGGTCAAGTAGGTGGGTAGAACAACAACCAACTGCCACCGGCCTTTGGTCAACAGGCCTTTATAGAGGCTATAGGCACTATGACGACTACCTTCGCACAAGCTAGTGCCAATGTGGGTCAAGGAGACTCAAGTAGCCTCTAAAAGTTCAAGGCACACAAGCCTTCGAC
Source organism: Ilex asprella (assembly GCA_023539305.1). Classification (NCBI taxonomy): domain Eukaryota; kingdom Viridiplantae; phylum Streptophyta; class Magnoliopsida; order Aquifoliales; family Aquifoliaceae; genus Ilex; species Ilex asprella. The sequence goes on from JAHQCQ010015007.1 coordinate 191,434, forward strand.
TTTTATGGGAGGGACGGTTCCGATGGTGGCCAACCATTAGTTCCAGCAAGTTGACAAGATCCTACAGGCTATGAAGATCACTTTTAATGCCACTAAGGTCAGACTAGCTGCATTTCAGCTAGTAGGGGAAGCCCATTTGTGACGGAATTGGGCAAAGGCCTCGAGGGACTTAGAGGCAATGATATGAGGAGAGTTCCGGGAGCTCTTTATGAGTAAATACTTCTCATCAGCTGTTCGACAAGGGAAAGCCTGAAAGTTCTTGGATTTGAAGTAGGGAAAATGGCAGTGATGGAGTACGTGGCTAAGTTCACCAAGTTAGCTCGTTTTGTCGATGACTATGTGGTTGTAGACTTGGCCAAAGCAAGAAGGTTTGAGGATGGTTTGATGTTGTCCATCCGGTGGAAGATTGGGGGCCACTGTTTGCATGATTTGGACTCGATGGTCTAGACAACTATGGTCATTGAGAGGGAGGTAGATGACGTAAGAAGCATCCGGGAAATGGGTGCTAAGGACAAAAAGAATGAGGGTCAATCCTCTTCTTTTAGTTCGGGGAAGAAGCAAATGATTTTTACTCTGCAGGAACATTAGGGATAGGGCCGCGACTATCAAGGGTAAGACCAAGGTCGATCTTGCCAAGGTGGGGAAAAATTTAGGACCACCTATCAGGCAAATCAAAGGACTTGTTACATATGCCACCAATCGGTTCCCATGAAGCAGAGTTGTCCTCAGAGGCAGGGATCCCAGAGTTATTGCACATCTTAGTCCCAGTCATCAGTGGGACAACTGCCGACTTATTTTGTTTCTCCCCACCCCACCACGGGCTAGGGAAGTCAATTTCAGTTCTAGGGTGCTACATAAGCCCTACCACTTCACAAGCAGAGACTCCACAATCAGGCCAAATGGGTCAGGGTATGGGCCGAGGCCGAGGGCAAGGCATACTAGCCAGGACTTCGGGGACCTAGGGGCGAGTCTATGCCATCACACTTCAGATTGAGCTAGTGGATCAGTCAATTATTCAGGGTATATTTTAATTCTCTCGCTTATGTGCAAGGGTGTTATTTGACTCTTGTGCATCACATTCATTCATTTATATATCATGTGTAAGAGATTTGGGTTTAAAGGTTGAGACCTTGGAAAAGCCATTGCATGTAAGTTCACCCCTATGAATTAGGGTATACATTGATAAGATATGTCGGGGATGTGAGTTAGAGATCTCGGGGATTCTACTCACTGTAGACCTTAAGGTGATGGACATATAAGAGTGTGATGTCATTCTTGGGATGAATTGGTTAGCGGCACACCGAGTCATCATCGATTGTGATTAGAAGAGGTTCACGGTCTACACACCGGGAGGTGTTTGCTTTAAATTTCAGGGGAAGAAACACGATATTTTACCCCAGGTAGTATATGATTTCCGTTGGCATGGGCAGTTGATGGATTAGCTTGCGAGCCTTAACCTAGAAGACGAGGCGAAACAGGAGTTGGGTCTACCTCGGGTGGTTTATGAGTAGGAGGATATTTTTTTGGATTAACTACTGGGATTACCTCTACATTGAATTGTAGCTCGGTACATCCCCTATTTCTATGACTTCATATATAATGGCACTTGTAGAGTTCCCAGAACTCAAGGTCCAATTGCATAAATTGTTGGACAAGGGCTTCATTAGACCAAACACCTCACCTTGGGGTGCTCCGATATTGCTTTCTAAGAAAAAGGACAAGATCCTTCATTTATGTATAGACTATCGGCTGTTGAATAGGGTTACTACCAAGAATAGGTACCATTTTGTTGAGGATTGATGTCCTATTTGATAAGCTAACAGGGGCGCGGGTCTACCCCAAGATAGATCTTCGTACGGGATACCATTAGTTGATGATTAAGGAGGTAGATATCCCTAAGACGGTGTTTAGAACCCGGTATGCACATTTCGAGTTCACAATAATGTCTTTCGGATTGACGAATGGCCCGGCGGCATTCATGGATCTCATGCACAGGGTGTTTCAACCCTATATGGATCAGTTCGTTGTGGTCCTTGTAGATGACATCTTGATCTACTCCAAGTCTGAGGAGGAGCATGAGGGTCACGTCAAGGTTAGTCTCTTAAACTTGAGACACCATCAGTTGTACGTCAAGTTCAATAAATGTGAATTTTGGTTGACGAAGATGAAATTCTTAGGGCACGTGGTGTCGGCTTCAAGTGTATCCGTGGACCCGGATAAGGTTGAGACAGTTATGAGTTAGAAGAGACCGAAGTCAATCTTCGAGATACACAGTTTTTTGGGATTGGCAGGGTATTACAGGAGGTTCATTGAGGACTTCTCTCGACTAATTGCACCTATGACTAGGTTGGCCCCAAAAGGAGGTCAAATTTTAGTGGGATGACTCATGTGAAAAGGAATCCAAGATTTGAAGAAGAGGCTTATTTCAGCTCCTATTCTGATAGTTCTAGAGAGGGGATAGAGGTACATAATTTATTGTGATACCTCTAAAGACCGACTCGGATGTGTGTTGATGCAATCCAAGAGGGTGGTAGCTTATGGTTCTCGACAGTTAAAGAGCCACAAGAAGAATTACCCCACGTACGACATAGAGTTGGCGACCATTGTCTTTACCTTGAAGGCTTGACGCCACTATTTATATGGTGAGTAGATCGAGGTATTTTCGAACAACAAGAATCAGAAGTACATCTTTACTCAACAGGAACTCAACATGAGGCAACACAAGTGGATTGAATACTTAGAAGACTATGACTTTACTTTGCATTACCATCCCAGTAAAGCTAACGTGGTGGCCGATGCACTCAGCCGAAAGTCACGGGGAGTCTTGACTAATCTGGCTTCCCGGGAGTGGTAAATGCTCGAGACTGTAAGCCAGTTACGTGAGTTAGACTTAGGGCATTTTGGGGAGCTTGGTAGCTACACCTTCGCTACTGAGTAGGGTGATCGAGTCCCAAGGGAAAGACACAGATAAATTGTCCATCAGGGACCGAGTACAATCGGGTACAACTGACGAGGGATGGGTCATTCACACGAATGGTAGTCTTTTGCACAAGAGAAGGGTTGTGGTTCTCTAGTTTGCAGATTTGAGAGATGAGATCCTTAGGGAGTTCCATTGCTCCTATTTTGATGTACATCTTGGTCGCGCGAAGATGTACCATGATCTTTGTCGCCAGTACTATTGGAGTGAGATGAAGAGACACGTTGGAGACTTTGTCAGTTGATGTCTCACGTTTCAGCAGGTCAAGGCTGAATACCAGAGACCAGCAGGATTGCTCCAGACTTTGGAGGTAACTGAGTGGAAGTGGGAGCACATCACGATGAATTTTTTACCTATTTGCCACAAACATTCCAGGGGCATGACGCTTTATGGGTGATATTGGATCGGCTTATGAAGTCGGCACATTTTTTAACAGTGCGGATGACCTTCACACTAGAGGAATTATGCAAGTTGTATATACAAGAGATAGTCTAGTTACATGGAGTGTATATATCTATAGTATCAGATCGGGATACTAGGTTCACAACTCATTTTTGGCAGAGTTTTCTAGCAGGCCATGGGGACACAATTGATGATGAGCACAACCTTTCATCCCCAGATGGATGGTCATTCAGAGAGGACCATCCAGATTTTAGAGGACATGCTATGGACATGCGTCTTTGAACTCAAGGGCAGTTGGAAAGAGCACTTACCCTTAGTGGAGTTCACCTACTATAACAGTTATTCAACGAGTATACAGATGACACCCTATGAGGCACTATATGGGAGTTCGTGCAGTTCTCCGGTCTGTTGGACGGAGATTGGAGAGAGATCCTCTATGGGTTCGAATTTGGTTAGAGACACCTCGGAGAAGGTGAACTTGATACGAAAATGTCTTTTTATGACACAAAGTCAGCAGAAAAGCTACACCGACAGACGACAGCGACCTCCAGAGTTTGGGGTTAGAGATCACGTCTTCTTGAAGGTGATGCCGAAGGTTCGGGTATGTCTCTACTATGCCATCTACATCTCAGCCACATAAACTTACCCGGTCGATTCTCTTGGCCCCGCTTAGGCCGCGACCACTCATCGCCAGTCCTAGTGGGTACCCTTGTAGTGTCATTTCTTCCGTGGCCTCTTGGACGATTCAGCTCACTTCTCTTTGATAACTTAATCTTCTAGATGATCCCATAAAAAATTTTGCACCTGGGACATAGACCGCTCTTGACCATATCGAGCTGCGCTTGGAGTCCTGAAGATATATACGGCTCACCTCCATAATCCTATTCTGATGATTCATCCTGGGGTGCATCAGCTTTCTTCCCCCTTGGCTTTTCGTTATACGTTGACCCATCCTCATCCAAGTCAACTTTCTTCCTGGGAGTTTTTGATTGCATCACTTCCACCATGTTAGTGGCGGTTGTCTTCTAAAAAAGGTCCTTATCAACCCCCATCTCTAGCTTTCCCTTGTCTCCTAAGATCAAGTGGTCCTTAGTCAGACTCCTGCTTCAACTTTAATATTGTAAATCCAAGCGCAGGCTGAGCGAAGTAATATATTTCTCGGAAGACCGAGGTCGAACCCTTAGGGAATTGTGAAATAGCAACAATCACACAAATATTAAAACAAACTTGTAAGAACAATTCATTTAAAAGATTGTTGAGTTGAAAATATTGTTTGAAGTAATTAAAACAGTATAATAAAAATATTAGAGCATCAGGTACTCCCTCTCAATTTCATACAATAATGATTAAAGACTTAATTCTTAATTCTAGACAAGAAGCAGATGTCAATTGATTCATGTCACCGAATTAAGTAATAAAACCACAATTTATAATCAAAAGATTATTTAGGAACCTGAATAACCATCTAACTATATTATTCTGTGAAATAATGATAATCAACTTAAGTGTGGATTAACCAATTATTTATTCGAAGGAAAATTCAAGCAATCAATGTACATGACACAATGACTCAAGGAATTTTTATAGAGCAAAAAAATTGCTAAGAAATCAAAAGTTGAATTAACATAATATTACATATCATTAAGCTCAGAGTCAATAACATTACCGTACTTCATTGAGAGGTCCTCCCCTAACTCTAGTTTAACACTTTAGCTAGACATGATTAATAAAGACTAAAAAAAATATTATAGAAAAGAATTCTAAACAAAAGGTCGGTCCGTTTACAAAGTCTTCAACTCCTATTTACAACTTTATTGGGACAAAGATTGAATTGCATTGAAACTCTATTCTGGCGGTGGCAGACCACTAACACATGTCTGGGCGCATGTCGTTTAACCTTCCGGATGCGACTTCCAGTGTACTCTTTTTCCTAATCCATCTTTCTGTCTCTTGCGTCCAGACGCGTGATCTTAATCCGTATGGACGTGTATTCCAGTATGTTCCTTCTTAACTATGCTCCCTTCCTTGATCTGATTTTTCCATTCTTGACCATTTTTACTGCAAAATAAATACAACTTAACTTGTATTAGCATAACATCAACTCTTGGATAAATTACCATATTTATCAAACTTTCATAACCAAATAACTCATCTTTCTCAATAATTAATGTAAATATTAGACCCTAATCACACCCAACCCCACCCTACTCAGAGCTTGTTAGTCCCTAGTAAGGCAAACAACAACAAAAATAAAACCACTAACTAAAAACAAACCAAAGCAAAGCAAAATCACTTTCGTAGGTTTTACGATTGTATTTAGCATATGCAATAAGCCTTTAAACCCCTATGTTACCCCTAGTGGATGAGTACAGTCTCGTGAGAGTTTTCAGGGATGATACCCACAAACATCACTCTGTGATCAAATATCTGAATAATAATTTTATAACACAAATTTTTACCACAATATAAAAATTCCACAATGTAAACATTTATAATAAGCACATGCAAAGCAAAATATAAGACTCTACGCTATATAAATATATGCACTTATTATATTCCCATATAAACTCGTGTGTAGTGTGAATTAACTATACCAAGTCAATAATTTATCTGATAATCACCTCTACAACTATCAACTATTCGTCTCAACGCCAACTCTAACTAGATAATTCACTCATAAAAGATTCTCTCATATTATAGTGGCTATTTCCTAAAATATCACACGTGAGAAGAATATATTTAAATCAAAAAAAAAATGCTCACATGTCTATTAAAATAATTATAATCCAAAAGAAAATGATTTGACATAGTCTTATGAAAGAAAATCAACACACAATAAACAAATAATCACCATTCTTTTCCTTATTCACATAAGTTATGCATCCACCAATACACTCTTGAGATCAAATTGATCTTTATTTAAGGTTGTAATGTGACCTTGGGATTAGGGTTTTGAAACGAAGGATATTCAGGAATTCAAAAAACTATCTTGAGAGAACATCTACATTACACAACCAAACTTCTTTTCATAACCTTTCAATCTCCATCCTTTAGAAGCACGATTTACAACACTTGCTCATATTTTTTTTCAAACACATGCTTGCTATTTATTTCTTTTTTTTTCAATTTTTTTTTTTGCAGGTAGACATATTGTCTTTCTCTTTTTTTTTCAACTTTTTTTTCAACAAGACAACTGAATATATATTCTTCCTTTTTTTTTCAATAAGGCATCTAATGCAAATATTCACAAGTATGCAAAACATTTTTTTATCATCTTTTCTTAACCAACATCTCCCAAATTACATAAACAATAAAAGCTCAATCTCGAGATAACCAAGGGTAAATGATGTTATTTTTTTCTCATTGGCTTGGTTATTATATGTTGTGTATAAGAGATAAAGTTTTGCTTCAAAGGCTCAATCACAACTTCTAGGGGTAATAATATTCAAAGAATAAGGTTCATGCTCAAATAATGTCAAAGATGGCTTAAAATCATATCTTAAGAGCTTTTGATAACACACTTCCCATGCAAATAATTCAAAGTCAAGCAATCATTCATAATATTGGTGTTGATTAAAACATAAAATAATGAGACTATTGAAAGAGATTAGCTGAATAAAAATATTTTTTATTGAGTAAATGTAAATAACCCTCCAAGAAAGATTGGATCAAAACTCACTAGGGTTTTTATGCATCTCCACTATATGTATCAAGTTCTAAAGGTAAAATACCTAACAAATTTTCAACTTGGTAAAGTCTAAAGTACACAAATTGTGAGTTTTTTTTATAAGAACATGGTATGAGATACCAAAATATAGAATAAAGTTCTATGTGATGCTTAAACAGTTGCAAATTTAAAGTTAAACAAATTATTTCTATATTGTGGTGTCAAATTATGCATAAAATTATTATTTAAATATTTAATAACACAATTGAACAAAATATGTCTTCCATATAATATTTGAAATTTTCATACAATGCATATTCCATAAAATAACAGAAATCAAGCCTATACAAAAATCTACCCAAATTAGGCTTTGATTTCTACAGACAACTAAAAAGAACACAAAGAAAAGATCATCCAAATCCGGGACCTAGAAGAAACATGCTAAGATGAGGGGCCTACCTGACTCTTTGAACTCTGCCCTAAACCCCTGATCTAAGCTCTCAACTCTCTCATCTCTCTCCTCATCTCCTGCTGCTCCCTCAAAATCTCAAACAGTATCTGCCTATCTGTCCTGGGATAAGTGTCCTAATCTAATAGTACTTCAAAATTCTCACCTAAATTGAGGAACTGATCCCACCACTCCTCTCTTGGTATGGCCCCTCCAGGTGCAACCTCCCGCTGCTCCTGAGTTGCCTGCCCTCGCTCCCCTACCGACCTGGTCACACTCAGGCTTTTCAGAAAAGAACCAAAGTTGAGCATAACAACTTTCTTGGCCCTTTCCATGGTGGCATTGATCACCACCCCAGCACGCTCACACAGTGTAGTGGCTAGGCCTGCAAATGGGTTGGACCCCTCTTCGGGTCCACAATAGCTCACCGTATCTCAACAAAAATCAGTGAGGGGATGTCAATGGTCTTGCTAGTACCCATGGCATAGAGGAGTTTGGCCCAGTCGAGATAAATGTGATTATTTCTCAACAAGGAGAAAATGTTAGATATTGAGATTAAATTGAATATTTTATATTTGTTGGTTAAATCTCCTTGCTGAAGAAATCTCAAATTTTCGGTCTATACAAAATCTTGGTCCCAAAGCAGCTCTCGGCCAACCTCATCTCCAGAGTAATTTTGTGGATAATCGGGATTGGCCATTTGGGCTTGAAACATCCCTATTAGTCTGGCAATAGTTGTGGCATCTACTCTGATATTTTTCTCTCGGACATAGGTATGGATAGTACCATTCCCCCAATCTTCAAAATTGCTATAAATTCCCTAGCCAAGACAGGAATGCATGGCCACTCCCTACCCATGAAACCATCCCACCTCCTCGAAGTGATGATATCTCGGACCCCCAACCTAGTGAAGTCCTCATACTCTATTTGTCTCTCTTGCACATGAGATTTGGGGGCATAGTACTGGAAGAATCTTACTCGGGAATCTTAGGTTTGGAAACAAACTGGATCAAAGGTAGTGTCCTCAGGTTTTTGAGACTACTGAGTACTAGTCTGAGGTGGTTTGGAGGTTGAAGCCCTTGGTGGTGCCATGGTATGGATGAATGGTGGAGACAATACTCCGAAAAGGCGGGAAAAGTTTTATATTTCTGTTAAGGAGAGTATGGAATGAAAAAAAATCGTTCAGGCCATGTATTTATAGTTTTTCTCACGTGTCCGGACGCATGGGGTTTGTGCATCCGGACGCGCCTCAACTACCGCCTTTATTAACCTTAAAGAACACTCGTCCAGACGTGTGATCAGGTCTCATCCGGACGCGCCTCTGGAATTTGAAATGATTGGGCTAAGTGTCTGGATGCATGATCAAATCACATCCGGATGCGTGATCAGTGGGTTTCTCCTCCATGACTTAAAAAAAATTTCAATTTTCACCTTTTTTTTACTCCTAAGTTGATACGTATTGATCCTCTTAAACCTAATAAAAAAATTCTAAACCAAACTAGTTATATAAACTAAACTATTTTTTTAACAACATGAAATATTGTAGATGTGTGTGCACAATGTATCATATCAATAAATCAAGCATGCTCCAACCCCCTCCCCACTCAAAAACTTACATTGTCCCCAATGTAACACTACGTGGTATAAAATCAAATAAGAGTAAAAAAGAACATACCAGATGTGCGTATCTTGTACACATGTATTTGCAATATTTCATAAAATAGAAGAAACACATACAATAATATACAATAAAATATACATAATTGTTAGAGACGAATCATTTATAGTGAGGGTCCACCAGTTCGATGGATTCCACATCAACTATACCTTCCTCCAAGAATGGCTTTAGTCGTTGGCCGTTAACTTTAAAGGTGTTCCCATTATTGGGATTTTTCGATCTCTACTTTTCCGTAGGGAAATATCTCCTTAACTATATATGGACCACTCCATCTAGTTTGAAGATTTCCTTTGAAAATATGTAGTCTAGAATTATATAAAAGAACTTTTTGTGAAGGTGTAAAAGTTTTACACAAAATATTTTTGTCATGGAACACCTTCATTCGCTCTTTACTAATCCTAGAATTCTTATAAGCCTTATTCCGGATCTCCTCAAGTTCATTTAATTGTAATTTTCATAAAGTACCATCTTTGTCAAAACTAAGATTAAACATTTTAATGACCCAGTATGCCTTATGTTCTAACTCCACAGGTAAATGATAAGTTTTTCCATACACCAATCTATACGGAGACATGCCAATCGGGGTTTTGTAAGCAGTACAGTATGCCCATAATGCGTCGATTAGTCGTAATGGCCAATCTTTTCGATCAAGGTTAACCATTTTTTTCAAAATCTCCCGATTAGCTAGCTCTAATTGACCACTTGTTTGTGGGTGATAAGGGGTTGTAAATTTATGTGTTACACCATATTTTTTCTTTAAAGCCGAAAAAGGTTTATTGCAAAAATGAAATCCCCCATCACTAATAATGGCTCGAGGTATACCAAATATGGACAAAATATTTTCTTTTAAATTTTCAAAACAACTTTATGATCATTTTTCCGATATGGTACAGCCTCGACCCACTTGGAAACATAATCTACGGCCACAAAAATGTACATATATCTAAAAGATGGGGGGAAATGTCCCATGAAATCTATGCTCCAATAGTTAAAAATTTCTATTATCAAAATTGGATTCAGAGACATCATATTTCTATGGGTTTACCCCCCTAGTCTTTGACAACGCTCTCAAATCTTACAAAAATTATAAGCATCTTTAAAATTATTTGCCAATAAAATCCGCACTACAAAACCTTTGCAGTGGTCTTTTTCATAGAAAAATGGCATCTACATGCTCCCGAATGACAAAAAGATAAAATGCTACTTACATCGTCATCGGGCACGCATCTCCAAATAATCTGATCTAAACAATATTTGAAGAGCTATGGGTGATCCCAAGAAAAAATCCTTACTTCAACTAAAAAATTCTTCCTATCCAAACCAGTCCAAGCTAGTGGCATATTACCTGTAATAAGAAAATTCACAATATCAGCAAACCAAGGTAATGAAGAAACTATCAACAACTGTTTATTAGGGAAAGTGTCCTTGATCGGCACTATCTCAATGGAAACGTCACTCACAAGTCTAGACAAATGGATAGTCACTACATTCTCTACTTCATTTTTTTATCTTTAATTGTTATGTCAAATTCTTAGAGTAATATGATCCATCTCAACAGTCTTGATTTAACATCTTTCTTTGTCAATAAATATTTAAGCGTTGCATAGTCTGTGAAAATAACAATGAGGGATCCTACTAAATATGACCTCAACTTGTCTAGAGCAAATACTATTGTTAGTAATTCCTTTTCTATAGTGGAATAGTTAATTTGTGCATTGTTTAAAGTTCTACTAGTATAGTAAATGACATATGGCTTTTTATCATTTCTTTATCCTAAAACTGTCCCTACATCGTAATCACTAGAATCACACATAATTTCAAAGCGAAGACTCCAATTTGGGGGTTGCATTATTGGAGCAGTGATGTGCATGCCCTTCAGCTTATCAAAAGCCTCTTGGCATGACTCATTCCACTCAAAAGGTGTGTCTTTCCCTAGGAGATGACAAAGTGGTTTAGATATAGAACGAAAATCCTTTATAAACCTCCTGTAGAAACTAGCATGACCAAGAAAGGTCTAACATCCTTAAGGGTTTTGGGAGTAGGTAAATTAGCAATTAATTCAATTTTAGCCCTATCTACCTGAATTCCCTCTGAAGAGACAATATGACCAAGAACAATTCCCTTTTGAACCATAAAGTGACATTTTTTTCAATTAAGTACAAGGTTCTTTTCTTCACATCGTATAAGTACTTTCTCAAGATTTGATAGACAATCATCATAAGAATCACCAAAAATAGTAAAATCATCCATAAAAACTTCAAGAAAATGTTCAACCATGTTACTAAAATACTTAGCATGCATCTTTGAAAGGTCGTCAGTGCATTGTAGAGTCCAAAGGGCATCTTTCGATAAGCAACGGTACCAAAATGACAAGTAAATGTGGTCTTCTCTTGGTCTTCTAGGGCAATTTCAATTTGGTTATATCACAAATAACCATCTAAAAAATAATAGTACATATGTGATGTTACCCTTTCAAAAATTTGATCCATGAAAGACAAAGGGAAGTGATCTTTTCTAGTCACAAAATTTAAGTTTATGTAGTCAATGCACATTCTCCAACCAGTTACTGTCTTAGTTGGTACAAGTTCATTATTTTCATTAGCAACTACTGTGATTCCAGATTTCTTAGGGACTACTTGTGTAGAACTTACCCACTTACTGTCTGCAGTAGGGTAAATTATTCCTGCATTTAACAATTTTAGCACCTCATTCCTTACAACTTCTTTCATATGTGGATTTAGTCTTCATTACAACTCCCTAGATGTTTTAGCCTTATCCTCCAAATAAATCTTATAAGTGCAAACCAATGGACTAATTCCTTTTATATCGGCTAACGTCTAACCAATAGCATTTTATGCTCTCTAAGAAGTTGTAGCAACATACCTTCCTGTTTTGAATTTAACTGAGAAGAAATTATTACTGGATATGTCTCATCATCTCCAAAAAATAAATACTTTAACTCTACTGGTAATTGCTTCAAATCAAGCTTGAGGGCTTTATCACTAGATGTGATTGGTGGATTGGTTCTTGGTGGCAGCTCCTCAAATTTCTGTTTCAACTCTCTCATTTCAAGTACTTGTGAAGAATTTAACAAATCAATCAAAACCGAAATTTCAGAATTATTTTCATCAATCTCTAACAAAAAAGATTGTTCCAGCAAGCATGCCTCAAGTGGATCAAATAAAGAAGAATCATGTACTCTGCTTGGAACATGAGACTCAACCATATTAACTTCATGCACATCCTCGTCAACATTCCCTGGTTGTTTGCACACATTAAAAATATTGAGTTTTAATGTCATATTCCCTAAAGTTAACTTCATTACACCATTCTTGCAATTAATTAAAGCATTTGAAGTTGCTAGGAATGGTCTGCGTAATATAACAGGAATTTGAGCATTAGTATTTAATACAGGTTGAGTATCTAAAATTATAAAATCCATAAGGAAATATAATTTATCAACATGTACTAAAATATCTTTCACCATACCCCTCGGTATTTTCACATATCAATCAACTAATTCAAGTGTGACTGAAGTAGATGTCCAGGGATCTCACAAAGACTACAAACTTCCTCTATAGGTACTTTGTCAATCTCTTTAACCTTTTTGTATCCCATGCCTTCTACTCTTCTAGTTAAGGTGGCAATTCTAGCTCCTAGATCATCTTCTTCCCTCAGCTTGTATTTACCCCCACTTGATGATGATTATGTGGTCTTACCTTTTGGAGGTTCTTGGGAAGTAGTATCCCAAGTTTGTACATTCTCGGCTAACTAATCTAGAAAGTCTAAAGTCTCATCTAGTTCCTTATTCATAAAATCACCATTACACATCATTTCTACAAACTGACGCATATGTGGGCTCAAACCCTCATAAAAGGAACTTATCGCACGCCAGCTCTCATAACCGTGATGTGGACAACATGCAAGAAGGTTTTTAAATCTATCCCAACTCTGACAAAAAATTTCAGATTCTTTTTGAGAAAAATGCATTATTTGCCTTTTTAAAGAGTTTGTGCGATGTCTAGGAAAAAACTTTTTCAAAAATTCTTTTTGCATCTCTGACCATGTACCTATGGACCTAGGTCTGAGTGAATGCAACAAAGTCTTAGCTTTTTTTTTAGTGAAAAAGGAAAGAGTTTCAGCCTGATTGTATTCACAGACACAACCTGATCATGAAATGTGGCACATACCTCCTCAAAGTCTCTAATGTGCAAGTACGGGTTTTTTGATTCCATGCCATGAAATTTTGAAAGTAATGCAATCATGTCAAGTTTAAAAACAAAATTTGTGGCATTTAATGGGAAAACGATGTATGATGGTACAGTGTGACGTGTAGGTTGTAAATAATCACGCAATGCTAGTCCGACCATGATTAGCATCCAGATTATCCATCATCATGATTACTTACCCTATCCTCATGATCCTCATGTTAAGGAACAATATTTTGCCTATTGTTATTAGGATTAGCAACCATTGTATGGAAAGAATGATTTGAATAAGATGAACCAAATAAATTTTCAAACCGAGTATCTAAATCTTCTCTTATGAAATGACCACTTAAGTCACGATGCTAATAACTTATAAAATAAATAAACAAACTAAATAAAACAGGAATCTAAATTAAATAACTAAAAGAAAATAAATTTCATTAAAATGAATAAAATAAATAAAAATTAAAACAAAGTTACCGGATCTCCGACAAATCGCAAATACCTAAAACCTCAAAAGATGCGATGGCTCCTTGTCTTTCAAGTCCCCCGGCAACGGTGCCAAAAACTTGCTTCAACTTTAATATTGTAAACCCAGCGCAGGTTGAGCGAAGCAATACATTTCTCAGAAGACCGAGGTCGAACCCTTAGGAAATTGTGAAATAGCAGCAATCACACAAATACTAAAACAAACTTATAGGAACAATTCGTTTAACAGACTGTTGAGTTGAAAATATTGTTTGAAGTAATTAAAAAAATATAATAAAAATACTAGAGCATCAGGTACTCCCTCTCAATTACATACAATAATGATTAAAGACTTAATTCCTAATTCTAGACAAGAAGCAAATGTCAGTTGATTCGTGTCACCGAATTAAGCAATAAAACCACAATTTATAATCAAAAATTTATTCAAGAATCTGAATAACCATCCAACTATATTATTCTGTGAAATAATGATAATCAACTTAAGCGTGGAATAACTAGTTATTTACTCACAGAAAAATTCAAGCAATCAATGTAAATGTCACAAGGACTCAAGGATTTTTTATAGAGAAAAAACTTTGCTAAGAAATCAAAAGCTGAATTAACATAATATTACATATCATTAAGTTCAGTGTCAATAACATTATCGTACTTCAATGAGAGGTCCTCCTCTAGCTCTAGCTTAACCCTCTAGCCAAACATGATAAATAAAGACTAAAAAAATAAAATAGAAAAAAATTCTAAACAAAACGTCGATCCATTTACGAAGTTTTCAACTCCTATTTATAACTTTATTGGGACAAATATTGAATTACACTGAAACTCCATTTTGGCGGTGGCAGACCACTGACACGCGTCCGGACGAGTGTCCTTCAACCGTTCGGAAGTGACTTCCAGTGTACTCCTTTTTCTGATTCCATCTTTCCGCCTCTCGCATCCAGACGCGTGATCTTAATCCGTCCAGGTACGTATTCCAGTATGTTACTTCTCAGCTATGCTCCATTCCTTTCTCTAATTCTTCCATTCTTGACCATTTTTATTGCAAAATAAATACAACTTAACTTGTATTAGCATAACATCAACCCTTGGATAAATTACCATATTTATCAAACTTTCATAACCAAATAATTCATCTTTCCAAATAATTAATGTAAATATTAGACCCTAATCAACTCCTATGAATGGCGTTCTGGAACACCATACAGTTCGTAGTATAATGGCTCCACAAATGATGTCATTTGTAGTATATCTTGTTCTTCAGCTCTACAGCCAATGGGATCTTATGACCAAACGAAAGATCAGACTTCGCAATGTTGAAGTCATACTTTTGGCCATTTCCGTTGCCAGTACCTTTTATCGGCACTTGGTGAAGCTAGTGCTTGAATTGCCTGTGGTTTGGTTACCTTCAACATGTGTGGTCGTCTCACCATGATCTTAGCCATGTTCACCTTCAGCTCCTGATTTGGCTCGAACAAAAAGATCTCAGTGTTGGGGTCTCTATAGTACGTTCCTTTGGATGCATTTATTCAGTCCAACTATTTGCACATGATATGTTCATGTCGCGTAGCCCACATAGCAGCTTGAACAAGTCGTTGAACTCTATTCCTTCGAACTAATTTCGGAGTTCAAACCCCAGGCCATTCTACGCAATCCACACATACTCCATCTTGGGCAGAACCAACCTACATCAGCTCCTAGGCTTCTTGAACCATACAATATATTGCTCTGCCGACTACCCAACCATTTCATACAACCTAGCCACAATCGAGTATGGCGAATTACGACTCAATGTCATAGAACTAAGCATGAAACTTATCCTCGAGTTGCTGCCATCCTATTACAAAATTGGTCGATAAATTGATGTACCACATGAAGGCCGCTATTGTCAGGAAATTGAAAAATAGCTCGAGCTTCAGGAATTCGTTAGCCCTGGCTTCGTCGCACTGAATTGTGAAGCGACCAATGTGTTCCACGATCGAATGACCATATTCATCCGAAAATATGGTGAACAATGGTACTTTGTACCCCCATGGATACTCATATTCCTTGTCCACCCACTCGGGATAGGGTTTCTAGTACGTCGGCCTGATCACCCTTCTCATAGTAGGGTTGACATGTTGTTGGATAATCTCATCCAATTGATCTTTGTTTATAACCACCTAGGGTTTCATAGGAAGGACGATCAGTGGTTGTCTTATTTGCTCCTAAACCTCGGGGTTAGGGCCATTTCCTCTTAAAAAAGAGGATTGTCATGTTGTCGTTCCTGACCTGCTATGCCCTCTAAGGCGGAACATACGAAGGAATCACTAATTATGGTGTTTCCACTAGAATCGCCAATATAAGGGGAAACAATGGTCTTCTCATGCCCCTTGGATGCATCAAACTATTTGCTATCTGCTCCAACACGTGTTGGGTGCAGTTGGATTCTTCTCAGATCAAGTCCCTCAAGCCTTGAATAAAATCGGGGACTTGTTGAGAAAATTCATGCGATATAGCCTTGATTGAGGCCTCCGAGTCTGAGTCGGATTTGCAGTTCTTGCCCGCCGAGTGGAGTGAATTCTTCATGCATGTTGGGGATGATATGCTTGCTTTCTTCCACAAATTCATACGTTATGGGCACTTCAGATGAGCCAATTTCGGCCTTACCTTGAGTGTTTGCCATGATGTTTCTTTTGATGGTCCCATCGGGCATACCAAAAAATATGTTTGATGTATTTTCAAATTGCTGGCATGCCAAAGTCCAAGTGGACTTAAAATTCAAACAAATACAATCTTACCTACTCGAACCAACATAGGGTTCTAAAATCGTGACTGTTCAGATGACTGTAACAAGGTGTAAGGTTACCTCTAAGTTCTTTTCTATGCCTTGGAGCTTTACGAACTTTAAATAATTTTACCAAATAGAGACGTATGAATGATACTGTAAAGTAAAAAATGGGAATACAAAGTAACAAAAAAATTAAATTTGAACTTGTTGAAACGAATATTAGATTGAGCATTAAATAAAAGCAGTAAAAGATCACCAATGTTACAAGAAAAGTAAGATTTGCTCAGAAGCAAGAAACAAGTAAAAAAGATAGACTAGCTCTATGAATAGTTTTTGTGATTGATCGTGAGATTTTTTCTCAGTGGCCTGACCTCTATTATTTATAGAGATGACTTTCAAACTTTGATCCTTCTTTTTCGGCCATTATTTGTGATCATGGCTCTGTCCTTTGAGATATGTGAATGTATGTTGAACTATTTTCAACTGGCGGCTCATGATGTCATATTTCTTTATTTCTCAAAATTTCAAGAGTCCTATTCCTCTAACTGCTCTGTCAATTGTTGACTATCACAGACTCTCATATTATCGTCGAATCCCTTTCATGTGTCACCCTCTGATCTTATGATTTTTGGGTGTAACTAGAGTCATAATTCAGTGGCCCTTGGTACGTAGCTTCGGAACTGTGAGGGCATAAATAAGTGTCCCAATCCCTCATGTGAATCCAATGGCCCCACTGATCAAGACAAGATAGTTATAGTTTGGAAGATTTTGTGGGGAAAATTTGTAGCTCTTAACTATCGAGGTTGCATTTTTTCTAAAAAAGAACAGAGTCGGGGTTTCATTGTTATACCTGAATTATCAAAGTGGCCAACTAATGTGGAACTCGAGGAACACTGGCAATTTTAATTTCCCAATCTATGCATCAGTTATTCTAAGAGTCTCTGAAGGACTGATCTACGTAAAGAAATTTCAGATAGTGATGGAGATTGAAGATAATAAATGAAAAGAAAATGGGACATAGCTATAAACGTGGTTCAATATATTATTTCTACATCCAGAACCACTCTTTGGCCAAGGGGGGCATCGCATGTTCCTTACATTCTTAAAATAGCCCATAGTTCCTTAAGGTTTTACAAATCACATCTAGCTCCCTTTTGGTTTTAAAATGAGGGATGTCATTAGATGGATGCATGCTACTCTTATAGGCAAAGACACTTGCTTAACTGAGTTTGATAACCAAAAGGCAAAACTAGTGAAATTGTTGTGAAATTGGGCAACAAATGTGACTTATATTAGAAATGATGCATTGAGACATGAATAACTTTTACAATGGTGAAGCTATTATTTACGATCAACAATTAATCATAGTTTTTATATTGTAGCAAAAATGAGGAAATAAATGGATAGTGACATTTCACAAATTAATTTTTATGATAGAATCAATTTTAACCACTATCCTATAATACATTTTGATTTTCATTTGTCAACATTTGTATCAAGATGGAGTATATTATGTATATGTACTTTTTTTTCAGTTAATGAAATCTTTCTTACTTACCGAAAAAATATATAAAATATGAAAGTTAATTTTGATAAGTTTTGTACAACTGAAAATTTACCATTAACATGCTCCCCCCAAAAAAATTGACATGAAAAATGACTTGACAAATAATCCCAATTAATTGAAATTCTTGACTATGCTACTGTTTGGTGTCTTTTGAAAATAAGATACATGCTCCAACTTAGCTTATATTCACGGATCAAATACCCAAAAGACTATAACTGAACTAATATTCATGGTTAGGATAAACATAAACAATTTTATTTTTTTATTGTTTTGAGTAGGAAGAGAGGCAGAGGTGATTGAGATTGGAATCCGAAATCACTTGTGACTGAGACTGAATCCTTCCCACATGGTCATTCTCATACCTCAATTGTTAACATGAACGTTAAACCTATTAATAGAATGATAAGTACATAAAATAAAAATAAAATATCTCATGCAGTTATTATCATCTGTTCTTAATAATTTTAAGTAGTAGTAATTTTTATTTTTTTTTAGATTTTAGCATAATTTTAATACTTAGGCCAATACTTATTACGAGAGCCTCTCGATCTTGAGTGATACTCAATCCAATGGGCTTATCAATCATGGACTTCAAGATCTATTTTAAGTCCCTTAAGAACATCTCCGATGGTGCTCTCTAAATTATAGAACATCTTTTGTCAAAATAAAGAACATATTTGACAAAAAGTTAAAATAGATGGTGAATTTTTTATACCATTGCAATAGATCTCTTCATTCTTATCAATTCCTTGATCCTGCTCCAAACTGTGAGTGCTTGATTATTGCAAGGAATTAATAGAGTATCAATCAACAAGAGAAATAACTTGAAGCAATTAATTTAACATTCCTATCCATCTAAGAACTATAAATGAGACTTTCATCTCGTACAGCTCAAGCAAAAACACCCCAATACTAATTGCAACGGATATGTAATAGAAAGTTTGAAACTTCTAAATCTCCAATTCAATATTCTCTTAGGAAGTAAGAAAAATTCGAAAATTCTTTGTGGCGATAATACCAAAATATCAAGTTGGCTCAATCGTCTTTATCTTGATCCTTACGGGCCTCTTGAATCATCTCTTTCCCTATTCTTCTTCTTTGATTTGTTTTTGTCTTTAATGTGGCTTTTCTTATTTATTTTTTCAAAAGGATATCAACGTTTATGTATATTGATATAGTGAGTGTATGTGCGGAGCATGGGCATACCACTTACAAGAAAGAACCCCAAGTCAGTAAAGTAGTTAACCATACACAAGTAAGTAATTTGTCAGCCCTTCCTTTGACGCCTCCCGTTCATTCTTCTTCCTTTCTTCATGTTTGTTATGTTGTTTCGTTCATAGGCCTCAAGCCCTTCTTAGTTAGAAAGCCCTCGTCCCTCTCCTTAAGTTAAGAAAATATGTTGTGCATGCATAGTTTGATCAAGGGAAAAATCCCATTTGGTGTTGACGACGACAAAGGGAAGAAGTTGATTCCGATCTAAAGAGCATTAAGATATGTTTTACACTGAATTCCTTGGACTAAAAAATAAATACACCCTTTTTCTATTCCAAAAAAAAAAAATTAGAATGGCGAGTAAGTTTGACTTTCTAAATGTGGAGAGTTAAATTGGACTTTGCATTTTAAAGAGCTTATATGAAGCATATTGGAGATGAAATTTTAACAGTTGACTTTCTAACATAGAGAATTAAGTAGTAATAGAGAGCATATTGAAGATGCTCTAAGGCATCAGAGCTTACTATCAAGGATAATGCCACGGTATCATATAGTTATTGTGTTGAAATTGATCCGTAATCATTAATTTAAACTTTAATAATTTGTAAATCTTGATTTAAAAAATAATAGAGACAAAAAATTGAAATTTGGTTAATTTTTTTAAAAAAAATCTTCTCGAATTTTATATCCAAACTCATTAAATCAAAAGAGATTTAATTTTTTATTCAAATTAAGAGAGACTTAAACTTTTGCTCAAATCACTAATGTTGATTTCATTCTCCTTCAAATTTGAGTTTGTCCTCCATTGAATTTGAATTTTTTCATGTTTTGACTCAAATTTGAGTCAATTTTAGAAATACTATTATGCCCAGAGACTAACTATCATCTATTTTTCCATTTAAAACATTTCACAATTATTATAATTTGTAAATCTTGATTTAAAAAATAATATAGAGACAAAAAATTTAAATTTGGATAATTTTTTTTAAAAAAATCTTCTCAAATTTTATATCCAAACTCATTAAATCAAAGGAGATTTAAATTTTTATTCAAATTAAGAGAGACTCAAACTTTTGATCAAATCACTAATGTTGATTTCATTCTCCTTCAAATTTAAATTTGTCCTCCTTTAAATTTGAATTTCTTCATGTTTTGACTCTAATATTGACTCAAATTTGAGTCAATTTCAGAAATACTCTTATACCCAGAGACTAACTATCATCTATTTTTTCATTTTAAAAATTTGAGTTAATTATAAATTACACCCTTTAAATTTTAAACATTTCACATTTATGATCCAAAAAAGAACTCCATCCATTAATGGTCGTTAAATACCTTTCAGTTATATCATATCATAACATTTTCGTGTCGTGCTTGAGTTAATAAAAAAAAATTAACAAAAAATATTTTCATGTCGAGTCAATTTGCATTATGTCTTATATTTCATATTACGACAATTCGTATGATATTTTTTAAAAATTAAAAAATACTAATTTGTTTTTTGTAACACTTGTTAAATAACTATTTTTTGTCTATAGTAATGTTATTTGTATGTAACTTTAATTTGATCGGACAATCAAAATATTTGTGTCTAACTGTTGATAGAAAATAATTATTTAATGAGTATTGTAAGCAAAAAATTAGTATTTTATAATTTTTTTTATGTTTAAAAAATATTTTTTATTCACTCAAACACGAAACTAATATGTTACAATATGATACAATTGAGAGCTATTTAACGAGTAGTAATTGATGGAATTCTTTTTGAATCATAAATATGAAATATTTAAACTTGGAGAATGTAAAATTAATCCAATCTTTTTTAACGGAATAATGGACAGAGTTAACTTCAGGTGCACATTGATACGAATTTATATCTTTTAGGGTGTAAATTGATATTTTTAAATTTTGAGGGTATAAATTAAAATTTGAGTGATCTTTTGTAGTACAAGTTGAGATTAGTCCAAATATTTATTTATCTTAACAATTACAATAAACTTCAAGTCAGAACAAACGTAAAAAGGCACATAGAATAATTCTCAAAAAAATTACCCTATCCACACACACCCGTCCACATAAATTGTTTTCCATGGTAACTTTTTATGTTGGAGCATGCCCTTGAGCTCTTGACCATATGATAGGTTATTCTTACTATTTTGGTGGGTTATAGGAACTTCTACCATGTAAGAAGAATTTGAGAGATAGAAGGAACAAGAAAACAAGATACAAAGTATATTTAGTTTAACACGTCTTGCTTCCATCCCCGGACCACATGCCACATGAAATATTAGAAGAATTATTTATCGCGTGAAGAAATTGCTATCCAAGCTAATCAAATGTAGAAAATGTCATATCTCGACAGATCTCATAATATCTTTAATATTGCTGGCCTCTTACTATTTCAAGGCATGGTGATGGATAGGTCTATCAATTGATTGGATTTTGATCCAATTTCAATTCTAATCTAAATCCAATTAGTCATATATGGATTATTCAAATTTAAATTTGTTATCATTTATTGCGGATTCAAATATAAATATATTAATATTCAATCCGATTACAATCGAGCTATACCAGGATTTTAAGTGTTTTTTTTGATAAAATTGAATGAAAATTCAGACTTAATGTTGTAAATGTATCTGTAATAAAGTACAAATCGCCACAAATTTTTGGATTAGATTTCCTACCCCTATGGGAAAATTGATTGAATACAATTTTTATAATCCTCGTATCGGATCAGCCCAAATCTTATCCATTGAAATCAGTGGACAAGCTTAATTGTTGGTCTTTCCCTCAAAAAATTACATCTGGCATAGGCGTCTGTAATTACTAGATAACAACAGGCAATACAATTCATTTTAGTTAAACAACAGTCAAAAATGTATAATTCATAAAGCTAATATCTCCATTTGACCTAAAGTCGCATTCATTAAGGAAGTTGAGATTCTAAGAAGTTAGCTCCAAGGAACAGAACCAACCCATTAAAATATGAGTAATACTATTTGGACCTAAAAATCTGACATAATTTGCTGACCTAATGATGTGGCTTTATTGGAATCATTGGATTAATACCAAATTCCAATATTTGATGAAGCCCACAGTCAATCCAATGGTCACAGCAAATTAGGTCAAATTTTTAGGTCCCAATAGCATTGCTATTAAAATATTAAAAAGATAAACTCCTAAACATGAATAGAAATTTTTTAACACCAATTTTATGTCAAATATTTTGCATGACTATAAGAACTAAAGTTTGTGATTTATTCACCGTTTTTCAATCATTAAAGATAAAATTAGAAAGGGTAATTTCACTCTACGAAATAAAATAAAAAATCAATGGGAAGTTAGGACTTTTTGAGGTAAATACATGATCGATCATGAATACTTTTAATCAATTGTAATTTAACAATTAAAAGTTGTAATTTTATAATTTAAAAATTATAATATTTCATAATAGATCATGATATTTTAGAATTAATCATGTATTTTTCATTTATAACTTTTACTTTTGAAAATTGTAACATAAAACACAAAAAATTATAAATTTCAATACGCTATCAAAATGGGTGAAAGTTAGATAAGTCATATCTTATGAGAAAAATATTCTTACATAATGATAGTGACGCAAAACAGCAAAAACTGATTAATATTTTTTATAACCGGATATCATTGGAAACCCTAATTCTTCTTCTTGCAAAGCTCTAGCAGCTCCTCCACCACTACTTCAATCTCTTCTTCTCCTTTCATTTTAACTTTCTCACTCATTTCCCGTGCTTTCCTCCTCACACCCTCCCCGTTTTCCTCCACAACCACCTTTCTTATAACTTGTGCAATCACTTCTCTTTGGAGCTTTCCATTATTGTCTCTCACAACCTCCACACCGATACCAATCTCCTCCACTACTCTAGCATTCACTGGCTGGTCAATATGCATGGGTATTGCTATAATTGGAACACCAAACTTCATGCTTTCCATTATAGAACTCCACCCACAATGGCTTACAAAGCCACCTGTACCCTGATGCCCAATAATTTTAACCTGTGGGGCCCATCCTTCCACCACCCTTCCTCTCTCTCCTACCCTCCCAAAAAATCCTTCTGGTAGTGCATCTTCAACCCTATTTTTCTCCCCCTTAGGAAACCTCACCACCCATATGAAATTAACCATGCTAATCTCTAGCCCATGAGCTACCTCTTCCATCTCTTCCTTGGACAGAAAACACTCACTGCCAAAAGTAACAAACACTGTTGAATATTTGTTCTTTTTATCTAACCATTGCATGATGTCCTTATGCTCATCTTGACTAACAGGGTCTTCAACAAGTGGACCAAGTGGAACAATCTTCTTCTCAGCTAAAATCGATAGATAATCTATATATTTGCCCTCAATTTCTCTAAAAGTTTTAACCAAAACGATGTTACATGATCGTTCAAGAGCTTCCAAGAAACGATACGCATCTTTAACACGATCGTCAGGAGTGGAGACCGCACCTCGAGTCATGAGGCTTTCATACCCAGGAATATGAATTTCCGAGAATGGGAATTTTTCGTCACCCATCTTCAGCATGTGAAGGGTAAAAGAAGCTATCGCTGCTCCAGTAATAAGAAACTGAACAGCCGGGACATTGTGAGAGGAAGCTATGGCTGCTGCCCATGGCTGATTAATGTCATATATAAACAAGTCAGGTTTTAAGGTCTTGACGATGTTGTCGAAGCTATGGCTTGCCATCTCAAAAGCATCTACGAGTGTAGACGAAAGATGGGCTGGGAGCCCATTGGTGGTATGGTAATGAGGAGGAAGCTCAGGAGAATCAGGCAAATGGAGTTCAACTAGTTGTATGGAGAGAGAGTACTTGTGGGTGATTTTTTCTTTGATGGAACTGAGATTGATAGGTGTAGAACAAAGGGATACATAGAAGTTTTTCTCTGCTAGTTTTTTGGCTAGCTCTAGAAAGGGAGAGATGTGACCATGTGCCAACCATGGAAGCATAAGAACACTCAAACTAGCTTGCTGGGTGTCCATAATTCTCTCTCTCTCTCTCTCTCTCTCTCTCTCTCTCAATGTGTATGTTGTTGTGCGCGAATTGAAGCTCTTCCACAAACACCTTTTTAAAGGTTCAAGTGGGATGTTTTTCTATCGAAGATGCCTCGAATGGCCAGCTACTCTGTCAGTTCCTGGTTGCTAGAAATTGAATACTATGCTTTCTCACGTTTTTTTTATTGTTTAATTGATATGGACAGATGGTAACTGTCGGTCGAGAGTCGAAGAAAGATGTATTTTGTGAAGGAGCAATGATATAGGACTTTATTTTATTTTATTTTATTTTTTTGGAATGGGAAAGGGAGATTAATCTCTTAATCTCAAGAAGAGAGTCTTCATAAGTCAAGGAGTACCATTGAATATAAATTGTATTAAGAAAGAATTAAGGATGAGAAGGGAAGAAGAAGGGGATGAGATAAGAAGAAGAAAGGGATGAAAATAGAGAGAGAATTTAAGAATGATTCAATATCAATAATCAATAATAATCAAAGTCTACCAAAACAAATACTATAGCCCATATATATATAGGGAGAGCACAAATCCTAATCCTAAAAGAACTCTAAAAGAAATAAATAGTCAAAATGACAACTAAGCCCTTGAAAAGCAAAATGACAAATAACTCATAATCTCTACATCTACACATACTATAACGAAATATAATCCGATTCCTATCATTTTTCCTCGGCTAAAAAGAACTCGCCTCCGAAGAGATACGATTATGATAATGCTCTAGAAGATCAGGGTCAATAATCAGTGATAATCTGATCACGTAACACTTCATTTATTTGGCCCAAAATATGCTTTGGAAGTGGAAAGATAAGAACTGGAGCTAGTACTGAGGAAGAAGCAATTCCACCTTTAAAAACATTGATTAAGTAATACAAGAAATCAATGATAATATGGTATCACCGTTCCATTGATAAGTTACTACCTTTAAAGACTCATATAGTGTGCACACCTGTGCGAACTTTCATTAGATAGATGGTTATAAAATATTTGATAACAACCCTATTTGAGTTTCCCTCATCCTTACCGACAGCCACAATCACCGACTAGCATCCGACCAGCATCCATAATCACCGACCATCATCCACAATAACCAGCCTGCCTACATCGACTGCCTCTATCAAACCAACAAAGCACCCTACACTGACTGTCTGCATAAGGATGACTACACCGATTGACTGCCTAAACAGCAAATCCAGCCCATCAACTGCCCACCCCATCGTTTCCTGCCATTGCTGTTCTCCGACGGCTACTGTTCGATGGCTGTCGTTCATTTTCTCCAGCCAAAATTCTTGGTGAGTTTTGACTCCACCGATATTCCAAACCGAACATAACTAGTGAAATAACTAGCCTCATCCTCACATAATCAGCGACCTGCAAGCAACCGATCGACATACTCCTGCCAATCCACTCTAGTTAACAAAACCAAAGCCACCGATTGCCTATCCATACTTCAGCAAAACCAAAACCAAATCCAAAGCCAAATCTGATCAAACCACCAACTACACAATACCCACCGACAGCCAAAACACATTTCCCATGTAATTAACCCTAACCCTAACCCCTCTTTCACGCCACCGTCACTGCCCCAATTTCGCCAAT
The DNA here is from genome assembly GCA_023539305.1 of Ilex asprella. Lineage (NCBI taxonomy): Eukaryota > Viridiplantae > Streptophyta > Magnoliopsida > Aquifoliales > Aquifoliaceae > Ilex > Ilex asprella. Next base: position 217,494 of record JAHQCQ010015007.1, read on the forward strand.
TCTACTACCCAACCCAGCAGCCACCCACCCAACAGCAATACCAAACTATAACCCCACCGACTACCTAGCGAACAACCACAACTAGAACATCAATCTAGGGCACCATACGTCTGTCGCCTGTTACCAGTCAACCGATGTGCCCCATGGCCAATCTGGTTGCCGATGATGACCCAATCATCGACCTAAACCCACCACCCGATCCTCCCCCTCTTGGCACACACAGCTATGCTGGCGGAGTTATCCACCACCTCACTACCAGAGACTTACATCACGTTGACCCCGTATCTGCCTATCCCATCCTTAAACCCGGTCCACTTCCCACAACTAATATCATTCGCCAACCTCCTCAGCTAAACACAACCTTGGACGTAACCCAACACAACCTGCTACTCCTAAACCAGCCATACTCACCAACCATAATTCTTGGACCCAAACCCCCCCATTCCATACCAAACCCGGCCCAACCACAAAAGTTATTTCATAGATGTTTTGAGGGGATCTGCCACCCCTGGCTCTGACGCACCCACTCGTCGAGTTTTCCACCTCGTCACACAGTACAGGGGTGCCCGGCGATTGAATTTTCATTGGATATGATTAGGAGATTCTTGTAGCCGATTGGATTATGGGGGTAGGTTAGTGCCTCTTTGTTAGATGGCTGACACATGCTCCTGATGTGCGACCTTGAGGAGGATTACACCCGTCTTTGGGTGAAGTAGGTTCAGTCGATTTATGCCAGAGGGATGCGCATGTTCCAGTGGACTCCACAATTTCTTTGTACGAAAGAGTCGCTCATAGTTCCTATTTAGGTTTCATTCCCACAATCCACTTTGTGCACTCCCAGGATACATTATTCTCGATAGCTTCGGCGATTGGGATGCCTTTACAGGTTGATTAGGCCACAGCCAGTTTGAGTTAGTCTTCATCTGCTAGGGTGTTGGTTGAGTATGATGTCACATGACGGCAGGTACCGAGGATTAGGATAGGCAGACAGGAGATTGAATTTTGATAGGATGTGCTCTACGATGATGTACCGCAGTATTGTTCTGGGTGTCGGTAGTTAGGTCATTCAGTGGAGACCTACATCACCCACTCCTAGCACCGGGAGGAGGTCAGTGGAGACCGGCCATAGCGTGGTCGAGGTGATGGCCAGCAGAGGACTAGACCATAGGAGGGAGCACCCAGTGCGAGAGACCCAACCCCTAATTTTCCTCCTAAGAGTACCAAGCAGGTTAGAGTATCTTCTGGGGGAGTGACAGATGTTGTTACCGATGTTCCTTCCCCTAGGGCTAGTTGCTATCGCTGTGGAGTCTACTTCAGTAGCTCCTGTCCAGGTTGTTGTTGAGCCACGTACTATGGGTGAGCCTATGGTTATGGTCAGTTCGGATACTATCCCTGCTAGTGTTGTGCATGAACAGAGTTTGTGCCCCGATCATTCAATTGACATAGTTTTTGAGCTAGTCCGTGATGGAACTATGACTACCCCAGTCATTTGTCTGACTATTAATGAGCTTCGAGAGTTTTCAGATCCCCCAGTTGTGTCAGTTTTTGAGGATACTAGCTTGAGGTGTAAAGATTATGGTGTTGGGACTTCTAGTCGGCCCACTGATTGTACTACCGCAACTAAAATTCCTCTCAACCGTAGATTGTATGCTAGGATTCAGAGCCCCTCTACTGGAGATATATCATCTGATAAGTCTTTATGTGGTGATGTTCGAACCTTTTTGGACCCGCAGGAGGGCCGTCTCAGCTTGGAGGTACTTTAGTGCCTTAATGTGCTTCACAATCTGGTTGGCAGATCCCGTTGTGTAGATCTCAACATATTGGTAAGGGAGGTTGAGTAGGCAGAGGGTGTAGAGGTGGTAGTCCTGGCGAGGGACTTTTAGTGTGGTTCATCCACCCTTTTATGATGATTTGTACACTCATATAGAATATTAGAGAGATCAGTCAGGCATCTTCGATTAGAAGGCTCAGGAAGCTGATCCACTCACACCATTTATCGATGTTATGTATTTTTGAGCCTTTAATTGACTGGGATCGATTGGAGTCTTTTTTGGATTCGTTGCACATGGAGCACAATTTTTATTCTATTTCGGGAAAGATTTGGATCTTTTGGTCTTCTCTTTTTTGGTTGGAAGTTCTTCAGAACGATGGTCAGGTGGTTCACTACCATATGCGGTAGTCTTCCTTATTGGATCCAATTTTTGTTTCTTTTGTGTATGCCAGTTGCATAGCTTCTATTCAACAAGGTTTGTGGGATTCCTTGACACAGTTTGGGAGCATCATGATAGTCCATGATTGGTTGGTATAGATTTCAATATTGTTGAGTCCCATTCTGAGATTCGAGAGGGGTCATACACAATCTCAGTCTACTAATGATGTCTTTTCCCTTGCCTTGATCTCCATGGTTTGAGGGTTCTCCATTCACATGAGAAAATGGACGTACTTGGAGGAGATTTGATAGAGTAGCGGTGAATGCTCAGTAGAGTTCTTATTTTTCTGTGTTGCGGGTTGCTCACCCGAACCGGACTTATTCAGATCATTCACCACTGTTGATTTCTGGAGATCAGCATCAGAGTAGAGGGCCGAGCATATTCAAGTTTCTTCACACTTGGACCAGGCACAAAAAATTTTTGGAGGTTCTGCGGCAGAGCTGGACCCATCCTGTATTCGATTCAGGGATGTCTGCGTTTCAATCGAAGCTTATTTGGTTGAAACAAACCCTGAATGTCTGGAACAAGGAAGTGTTTGGCAATGTGTTTCAGCTAGTTCAGGAGGCCAAGGGAGAGGTTAGTAGGAAAGAGGTGGCACATGATCAATCAGGGTCTCCTTCAAATTGGGCTTCCCTTCATCAGGCCAGGGCTGAGTTGTAGCAGACTTTACAATATAAGGAGTCCTTTATGAGACAGCAGTCCCGTGTCCACTGGCTTCAAGAGGGGGATTCGAGTACCCACTTCTTTCATGCTTCAGTGAGGAAGAATTGGCATGTTCTTTCAATCCATCGGATTTGGGGAGATGATGCAGAATGGACTACCAAGCCTAGGGTTATTGGTGCTTCGATAGTTTCCTTTTTTTAGGGATTGTTTTCTATAGGAGCTAGTCAGGTTAAGGTTGCAGATTTTTCACCTATTCCAGCTATTGTGACTGATGTAGATGATGTTTAGTTGTGTGCTATGCTGACTTTGGAGGAGGTGAGACAGGTCATGTTCTTTATTGATTCAGATAGTGCGCTGGGGTCGGATGGGTATTGCAGTTGCTTTTATCAGTTTTGTTGGGACATTGTGGGAGTAGATTTGCTAGCTGCAGTTCATGATTACTTTCGAAGTTCTCCTATGCCTTGAGGATTCATGAAAACGTTGGTAGTGCTTTTACCCAAGAAGGAGTCACCTTCTACTTGGGTAGATTTTCGGCCGATCAGTTTATGTAATGTGAGCAACAAGGTGCTGACAAAGATCCTCGTTTCGTTTCTGTCGTCCTTGTTGTCGCATATCATATCACCGACGCAGAGTGGGTTTGTGTCTGGCCAAGTGTTGCAAGACAAAGTTCTTTTGGCTCAGAAGTTGGTTCATGATTTGGGGAGAGGTTCCCGGGGTGGGAATGTCGTACTGAAGCTTGATATGACTAAGGCATATGATAGGATGTCTTGGACATTCATTCTACAGATGTTGCGGCCTATCTGGGGGCTGTGGCTTTCTGTGATGATAAATGGGGTCAGTCAGGGCTTTTTCCAGTTGTAGGGAGCTGCGGCAGAGTGACCCCTTTTCTCCTTGTTTGTTCATCATTGCTGCAGAGTATCTCCCTCGAGGCTTGGACTCTTTGTATGCTCAATTTTTGGGGGTGGCTTATAGTACTGGATTTGGGTTCCGATTTCTCATTTGGCTTTTGCTGATGACATTATTATTTTTGCTAATGGGTGTTGGTCGAGCTTACAGTGAGTTATGGATTTTCTTCATCATTACGAGACTATCTCTGGTTAGTTAGTTAGTTAGGCCAAGAGCAATTTCAATATCAGTTCATGTGTCTCGCATTCTTGAGAGGTGATTGTACGACAGACCACTGGTTTTCAAAGGCGTGATCTCCCCTTTATTTATCTGGGGTTCCCTATCTATTTGGGTCATCTCTGGATCTCGTACTTTGATGAGATGATTCAGAAGGTGCATGAGCGAATTTTTGAATGGGCGAATCGCTTGTTTTCCTTTGGAGGTAAGCTTATTTTGATTCATCATGTGCTTGCGTCGATGTCTAGTCACTTATTTCACGTGCTCAGGCCTCCTGTGGATCTTTTTCACCAGTTAGAGAGGATGTTCACTAATTTCTTGTAGAGTGATACATCTACTTATTAGAGGATTCACTAGTGTCACTGGGCTGAGGTATGTTTTCCTATAGAGGAGGGCGGCTTAGGGGTGCGTTCTTTTCCTGACTTAGCCGAGGCTTGTGAGGTGAAGCTATGGTGGAGTTTTCATGCTCAATAGTCCCTTTGGTCCACTTTTATCTGGGCCAAGTACTGTAGGTCCACCTATCCTGGGCTGATTGAGTTTCGTTACCCAGCTTCACCTCTTTGGAGGTGGTAGTGTGGGATTCGATCTGTGGCTGACTCGAGGATTAGATGGTTAGTACGGTTTAGGGAGGTCAGTTTCTGGTATGATTATTGGTTGGGTGATTACCCATTGGCTTTAGTGTATCCTGGGATAGCTTCTGGGATTCCTGTTTCTGCTTACTAGATGGGTCGGTAGTGGGACAGAGGCCGATTGTTGGCGATTTTACCTTCTTCAGTTGTTGAGTAGATTGTGCAGATTTTGATTTTGGATCCAGGGGGTTGATCAGATGAGGTGGAGGTTGTCTTTGGATGAGAATTTTTCCTTGAGGATTGCTTGAGCTGATATTCGGGGTGTGGCTCCAATTCGGTCTGGATTTTCTTGTGTCTAGTAGAGGCATATTCTGACTCATATCTCCTTCTTTATGTGGCGGTTGTTGCATGGTTTCCTAACCACATATGATGGCCTAGAGAGACGGGGTTTCCATGTAGTATCCCAGTGTGTGTGTGGTAGGGTTGTTGAAACTCTTAGGCATCTTTTTCTGGATTGTCCGCTTGTAATTCAGGTGTGTTGTCAGTTTTATCAGATGTTTAGGATCAGATGTTGGCCGTTTCAGTCTCCTTATACTTTGATGCTTTATTGACGACATTGTGCTCCTTAGGCAGGTCACGTGTGGGTATTGCTATCGTGCTTTATTCTGTGGCACTTATGGAAGGTGCGTAATGTTTATATGTTTGATGAGGAGGCCTTTCATGTGTCCGTTGTGATTCAGAGGGTTATGGTCGATATGTAGTTGGTTGGGCTTGCTTTTGGGTTTACTCCAAGTCAGTTGCGTCAGGATGAGTCGGTTGAGTTTGTAGGTTCTCTTAGGGTCTTGGTTCCTTGACCTCGACCATTTCGCTTAGTTACTTAGGCTCGTCCTGTACTGGATTGCCTGAAGATCAGCGTTGACGACTGTTCTAAAGGTAATCTAGGGTTTTCTATGGCAGGGGGTGTTATTTGGAACCACCAAGGTTAGGTAATCCAGATTTTTGGCTTGTTTCTAGGTCATCAGCCTATTCTGTATGCAAAGTTGTAGGTTGTTTGTGTTGGGTTGGAGTTGGCCGCAGATTTGACAGCTTCAGATTTGGTAGTGGAGTCAGATTCAACTACAGTGGTTTCTTGGATTTCTTCTCAAGGTATTGGGTGCTGAGTTTATGCTTACTTGCTTGCTCGGATTAGGCTTTCATGTGCTTCTCTCTCGGCTTGCGTCTGCCACGTCCTGCGGGAAGCGAATCAGACTGCAGACTTCATGGCTAATTGGCCTTGCTCTCAGTAGCTCAATCAGTGATTCTCTTATTCGTCATCCCTTCCTTTTGGGATTGCAAACATCTTCGCCTTAGACGCTCGACAGACTCCTCACGTTCGTCGTTGAGTTTTTATTTTTATTGATGTTTTCAGTTTCTATTTATTTATTTTTTATGCTTTTGGTGGCGTGTCACCACCTTAATTTTGCTTTGACTTTCTTCGACTTCTGGGGGCATGGCTTCATGTCCTCCTGCCTTGTACATTTTTCTTTTTAGTTATATACACAGGTAGGGGTCCTGCCAAACCCCTCCACCCACATTGGGTGGCTTTGAAGGAAAAAAATGGTTATTGGTATAGGAAACTTTTTTGGAGATGGGTAATCATTATACACTTCAATGCAATTTCATTTACATCTCTTTCCTTGTTTTTAATAGTCAGTATATAGTTCTTTGTTTCTCTAATTAACTCTTGCACTCTAATATTATGGTGCATAATTTATGTGTAATTTACAAATTTGAGGTTTGTAATTTATGCATAACTTACAAATTTTATGTTTGTAATTTATGTGTTTTTCTAGAATAATAAAATTCTCTGTACTTCAGGTACTAGACATTTACAGAAGTGGCAGCCGTTTGTTTCTAGAGAGAGAAGCTTTGACTTCTCTCTAGGGTTTTCACCAAAACATCATGAATATTGATCCAACTTGCAACATGATTTGTCCAAAACCACTAGACATAAGTAAAAACTTTGCAGGCTACTATATCTCAAACTCATCAAAATCCTTTAAATCCAGTACAATCAACCACACAACCAGTGCAACTTTCACACGAAGCAGCGCCTGCTCATCTTTGTACTGATCCATCTTCTTTGTTCGTTGCTACACTCCGCGGCTTAAACACCAATTAGGTACTCTAATTTTTCTTTCCTAATTTATTATTTTGACCAAAGCAAGCTTCTATGCAACTATCCAATCTTCATCATGCCCTATTTTCTGCAACATTTATAGAATTTTTTATTTCTTTCATATACAATCCTTTGTCAGTAGGCGCCTCGGCGCCCTCATCTCCCTTGTCTAGCCAAATCCTAGAGGGGTTGTTTTCTAGTACATTGACCTCCACGCACACTCTAGCAACTCCAGGCTTGGATAAAGAGAGTGTAGCTTGGTCGTATGCTAGGACTCTTCCAATCGGCTTTACTAACAGCTCTAAGAAAGGCTTTTTAAAGAAGTGCAATGGCAACTCGGGTAAAGAGATCCACATAGGAACAATGGAAGGCTCTATGCCAGGCAAAAAACGCGGGGAACCATTTAAAAAATCTGAACAAGTAGTCTTCAATCATGGTAGCATCTTTCAACCAAATCTTTACATAGTCTTCATGCTTCTCAAACTGAATCAATATGTGTTTGGGATCCATAGAACCTATTTCAAAACCTCCTTTCAAATCCCATTTAGAACGTATTACATCTCTTATTACTCCCAAACTTGGACGACCATAGACACATTTGCCTATTAATGCATACTGAAGGGATATACAAGATTGTTGTACTTCGTCGTTGGTGAAGTAGAAGGCCGACTCTCCCTCATAAAACACAACTGATTTTCCAAGTTTAATCATTGGTTCTTCCTCTAAAACGGATTTTGATGGCTGTTTAAAGAGTGAAGCATAGGATGGGGTGGGCTATGAAAGATTAACAGGTTGTAAATCCGCAGTTTTGGAGGTATAAGGGATGAACCTGGTGAAGAACTCATGAAAGAGAAAAAAAAAAACTTACAGAGAAGTTAGAGCTTCTCTCTCTAGAAGATTCCAAAATAATAATGTAACATATACTTGATCGTGGAATTCAACCTAGTAACTTCATTAGTATAAAAATTTAGTATATATATATTTGATTTACTTCTTTATATAGATATAGATTGATAATTACATGTAACTGTACTACTAATAAATGAGTTCAAATAAATTAGAAGTTCTTATAAAAATGTCCAAAATAAGTTGAAAGTCATGCAAGTGTAAAAAAAAAAAGAAGATAAAAGTATATAGATGAGTATAATTAACTTTATAAAATAATTAGTGCTAAAATAGAAAATCAAATTTTTTTTACAGATGCTAACATTTATATTATCATCACAAAACACAAATAATGATAACTGTCATTAAAGAACAAATGAAAATCACATAATCAACATTGAAAATTACGGTAGGCATTGCGTAGAGGATTTGGCCAGGATAGGCATTAAGAAAAGGAGATGGCCTTACCCCAAAACAAAGGTGTACGTATTACTTATATAAATAAGAAGGCTAGTCCAAGGTAGGGAGTTGGCTATGGCACAACTAAACATCTTTTTGGTACTACTAGTTGGTACATACGTACGTTGCACGTGAATCACGTATAAAATAGAGTAGGCTTTTATTGTAAAAATTATTAAACATGTATTTATTATCAAGAAGTTTGGAACATTCCAAGATGTATGCAATTGCAATATTAATGATAATTGGGAAACAATTCATCTCACCCCCCTCCTACCTTCCTCCTTTTTTGTAGTAATTTGTAATGTCCTATAGTCGCTAGATGTATGTTTCATGGTATGTTTCTGTGTAATTTCATTGATCAAAGTCTACAATGTCATCAAAAGATAGAATAACACAACAAATTCAACTATAAATACAATCACTGAAACATAATAAAGAATGACAATTAGAATATCAATAAAGCACCTAGAACCTTTACCGCATACTAAATGAATATTAAAATTTGATATTAAAGGTTTGGGGCCAAACGCAATGGCCTCAATTACATCCAAAGTTAAAGTGCTCAAGCAAAGCTCCATTGGGCAAGAGAAAGTGCATAAACTTGTGCAAATCTACATGTAATAGTGAGCAACAGTCCTGCATTAAGCATAAAAACTTTTACTCTTTCTATTGCTTGAACATGGTATAATATGTAAATTCAATATCAAAGTGTCAATAGTTTATTAATTAAGTCAAGCCGCCAATTGTGACAACTGTATTATTTCTAGAAACACATTAGTTCACCACCCTTGTTACTCACATCCAAAAGGTAAGGGGATCAATGCTTACTAATGGTAAAAATTGTTCGTGTATGTGCGCCCAAAAAACAACATGCAAAAGATCTTCAAGTACTATAATAATTTTGAGATAATCACAACCACCTAGATTGAATCCTTAAAGTTCAATTCACTTAGACAAAATTTGAGTTATAAAGAAAAATAGATATATATATCAAACCCAATACATTTTACATATAAAAACTTAAAGTACAAAAATATAACCACCAATATTGATAAAAAAAATAGAAAATCAAAATTTAATATGAATAATTAGAGTTTAAATGAATGTAATAAAATATTATTTTGGTAAGTAAAAAAAATAAAATATTAAATTTGTATAAGTAATTAACTTAAGAAGATGAAAAGATTGTGTAATTAATTGAAAAAGGTTGAGCAAGGAAATTACTTGTGGCATTAAATCTAGAGGATAAACATGACATAACTGTAGTGTTGAAGGGTAAAAATAGAAAACAAAATACTTTTTATGTATGCTAATTTTTTAAAGTAGTATAGATATTGAAATTTATTATATTTATGTTAATTATTACTATTATTATTGTGGTATTTAAAAAATAGTACAAATAGCTACTATAATAACGATATTAACACCTATAAATGTGATAAAAATACCCACAAATATGATAAATCACTTATAAAAGTGATAAATATTTTTGTACTTAAGAAAAAGTGATAAAAATAGTTACCACGAATGGGATAAAAATACCTACAACAATAATAAAAATATTTATAAAATAGTAAATTAATTATAAAAG
>JAHQCQ010044043.1:12465-26878 GCA_023539305.1 Ilex asprella
TGCGCTACTCTGATGGGGGTGGGCGGGTGTCGCCACTCTCGTATAAGGCCTTTTCCCAGGAGTATTGGGAGAAACAAAACCATGAGGGCCAGTGGGCCCAAAGCGGACAATATTATGTCATGTGGAGGGTGGGTTGTTACAAAGTGGTATCAGAGCCGACTCTCGCCTGAATCGAGTGTAGGGCCCTGCCGTGCTTGCGTGTGGGCGGGAGGTTACTGGTAAGTATGCCTGTGCTGCACGGGGACGTGCAGCCCCTGAGGGGGGTGGATTGTGAGATCCTGGTATCCCACATCGGTTAGGGAAGGGAAAGTTGCTGGGTTTATAAGTAAGCCCCTTACTTTACATGACATAAGGCCTTCCCGCCAGGTTTGGTGAGGGGAACAAAACCTTGAGGGGCCAGGGGAGCGGTACTCCTGCTGGGCTGCCAAAGAGGACAATATTATACGGTGGGTGGGCCACTGCGCTGCCCTACTCTGATGGGGGTGGGCGGGTGTCGCCACTCTCATATAAGGCCTTTTCCCAGGAGTATTGGGAGAAACAAAACCGTGAGGGCCAGTGGGCCCAAAGCGGATAATATTATGTCATGTGGAAGGTGGGGTGTTACAGGTGAGGTAGCTCCTAAGCCTCTCGTCCCGGTCTTGCATGATGGTGAACAGGTGGGTGACAGGCTTCTGATGTCGACATCCCCTAATAAAGTGGGAGACGAAAGACTTGCTTAACTCTGCAAAAGAGTGGATGGACGAAGACTTGAGCTTGGCGAACCACTAGCGTGCAGACCCCTTGAGGGTGGTAGGGAAGACTCTACACATAATCTTATTCGGCATGTTGTGAAGTTGCATAAGAGATTTGTATGTGTCAAGATGGTCGAGGGAATCTTTGGTACCATCAAAGATCTCAATGACGGGCATCCTGAACTTTGAGGGTAAGGAAATCAAGTAGTTGAGCGACCAAAGGAAGTAGTTTTGATGATTATGATGATACTCTTGACAATCAGGGTTTTGAAAAGCAGTTGTTACGACGCGTAATGGCGTTACCTAACAGTAACGGTATGCTCCGATTCTGTTACGGTCCGATATAACAAAAAAAAATTAATTTCACAATCGTAACGGTCGTTACGGACGATACGGGGAAACTTGACCGCTTGACCCGTTGCAACCCAAAAATTGATTTGAATATAAAACCCAAATTTCAGCCCCAAAAAACAATTTCATCTGAAACCCAAATTCAAACTATTTCTCTCATCTTCCTTCCTTCACTCAGTTACATGGTTTAGATCTAGAAAATCTTTCAAATAAAAGCTTAAAAATGCACCTATACATCCAGATTTGACTTCTTGAGGTGGTTTTCGAAATTGAGCTCTCCTCTGCTTGAAAGACTTGAACACAAATTGTGAATGCTTCACCAGTGATTAGATATGTGTTCTCTTCTACTCGGTATGGTCGCTGCTTGCTTCGGACGATCAAAAACCAATCAATCTCCTCTGCATCGCTCCATTCGAGTTCTTGCCTTCTCCTAGGTAAACTCCAGCCACAACCTTCTTTTGTTTTTTTAGGATATGATTATAGTAGTGTTGTCTACTTGTCTTTCCACTTCAACCACCTCTTTTTTTTTCCTTTTAAAGGATGTAGTGTTGTCTTGTCTCTTTAGATATTATAAGGGTGTGTTTGAAATATGTTTTTGGTCAAATAAAGCATGTGTTTAATTAAATAAATTTAATAGAGTTTATTAATTATTTTAATGGAGTTTACATGAGTATCACAATTAAGGGTGCCAATCATGTCGTGTTTGTGTCAAGACCCATGAAAAAAAATATTTATTGTGTTCTAAGTATTAAACATTAGTCTAGACTATTTATTATGCGTATTTAATAATTTTGCCAATTTTATAATCGTTTGTGTCTGGTTCGTATCAGTGGGTCAGAGTTGACACCCTTAATCACAATTAACTAATTTTAGTGTAGGCACTAATCATTTTAATGAATGTTTTGTGGATCCATAATTCATTAATTATTTTAAATAAAAATTGTGTGTCACTATGTATCTTACCATTCACTAATTTTATTTGGAGTAGATAGAACATACATGTGATAGAATAAATAACTATAAATTAATCTTTTAATCCATTTAATATATTAAGTGGCATGATTTTAAGTTACTAAACACCCATATTTGCATGATTTTAAGTTGAAACATGTAAATATTCATGTTCTATGGAAGGTTTTGAGTTGAAAAAAAAAATCACACATTCGGTTTTCGTTACCGTTATGTAATGCTCATTTCACCTCGTGTCCGTTACACTATTACTGTTATAGTAACCGTTACTGTTATTCAGATCCAAGTTGACAATGACACGTTTTTTAATATTTAATCTTATCAGCAGAAACTGAGATATGCTGGTGGTACTTTTCTGGAAAAGGATCGGCTGAATTAAAGATATGAGAAAGGGAACTACCGCAAAAGAAGATCCGGCAATAGTTGTAGAGAAAAAGAAGGCAAGAATAAAAATTATCAGGAAAGGCGCAGATACTAGTGTGATAGTGGCTGCATTCATAGTCACCATAACCGTCACGGCCAGATTCATCATGCCTGATGGTTACAACCAAAGTGGCATTGAAAACCCAGTCCCTGGAATGACAGTTCTCTCAAAAAAACAAGCTTTTCAAGTATTTGTCATCTCAGATCCTATAGCCCTACTATTCTCTTCAATAGCTATATTTCTTAACTTTTGGGGGCATGAAGAAGAACCGTAAAAGTTGTGCAGCATCTTGTCCTTGTCGCTGTGTATTTTGTTATTGTCGCCATTGTAGCGATGATGGTTGCATTTAGTACATCGACATATGTGGTGTTAGAATAATCACCAACTCTTGCAGCCGCTGTATGTTTTGTTGACGTCTTATCTATTACCCTTTCTTTTTTTTTTTATTGTGTCAAAGACTTATTGGTATGGCAGACAAGTGATTTTGACCTCCCACGATCATTTTCAACCAAATTATGGTTGTTTTTCATCTTTTCCACTATTTTTAAACTTAGTTTTAAATTCATCGTTGTTTATATGAAAATGATTTCAAATACGTGTGCTTCTAATCTTTTTACTTTGAACAACGTTCGTTTAAATCACACTTTCATGCAACACGTACGATAAATTGAAAAATAAACTAAAAACAAGCATAAAGTGATAATACAGATTAAAAAACCAATGAAATTACTGTAAAAAAAACTCCACAAATGGGAATCAGAAAAGAATAGTGATGTGGAACGGGTGGCGATAATTTTGGTACTTTATTTGCACCTGCTTAATGCTGTTAAAGTTGGAAATTTTAGAAGATTTTGTTTTATTTTCTAATTTAATTAGGAAATTATTTTATTTTCTAGTTCAATTATGATTTTATTTTATTTGGTTTCCTAATTTAGTTAGGATTCTAGTTTCCTAGCTAGTTGGTTTAGGGTTTCTACTATTACATAAAACTTTTATAAACCTGAGGACAAAATAGTTTTGGATAATTAATACTATGAGAGTCTTCTCTTTTTTTCAATTATTCTGGTAGTCTTACGAATCAACATATCAATTGAGTTATAGGACTTATATCTTGTGAGAATCAACTTGTTTAGAGTAGGATTTTAAATCGATATTTGCGTGAATATCAGCGATTTAGTTTCATTCTATTTGTATATAATAAAGTACAAATGATTCCAAATTTCAAAAGACATAAAAATGACTTTTATTATTCGTGGTTTAGATTGTTTTTAATTAACGGTTCAGATCATTCTCAAAGGCTGAAAAATAATCACCCCATTTCTACTTAGGAAAAGTCTCAGGGTAGAATCCAATCCTCAATCTTGTGCTAGACTTTGTGTTGGGCTGAGAATCGTTAATTTCTACCTCCACATCGGCAAAAGAATGGACATGCATGTTATCTCTTTTTTTGTTGAAAGAGCCCTCATTTTGCTTTGTTTAGAGCAATGCTCCATCGGTGACAAGAGTTGAGATTTGTCCGCCTTTGTCCTAGCACGGGTTATTGGGATTGACTCTTCAATCAAGTTTGTTAACTTGTCGATGGAAAGAATCATGATATCTTTGGTTGTCATTGTTGCTAGGCTTGTTGGATTTTTGAATTAAGAGATGAGAGGAAGAGAGTGTCCCACTGGGCGAGCCAAAAATATGTAATTACAAATTTCATGTGTAAAATAACACAAAAGTAATGTCAAATTACAATTACTGAATTTCTTTGACTTGATCAAAAGTGGTGTTGGTTCTATTTGGTGTGCTTGTCACTCGTACAATCCTCTGATTCTGAATAGATTGGATGATAACGAGTGCTGGATCAGCGTATTTCTCGATCTTCGATTTGATGGAATTTTGATGGATTTGGTAAATACAAGAGTTGGATCAACGTATTTCTCATTCTTTCATTTAATGATGGCTTTGATGAATCCCTTCACCGTTCTTCATTTTGAATGGTTTGAAGATGATTTGAAGGATCTCTTGAAGAAAGTCCTTAGCAGTGTGCTCTTCTTTTCAGAGATGGACTTACAAGACTTCAGTTGAAGGTAGACTCGAGTAGAGCTTCGCTTTTGATCTTCCTTTCTCCTCTTGAGATGGACTCGGGTAGATCTTTCATGATCTTCCCTCCGTTGCTTCTCCTTGGCCTATTTCTTGGCTTCCATCTTCTTAGATTCCCTCAGACCCCTATTTATAGTATTGAGAGTAGTTATCCATATAAAGATATTTTACTTGAATTTTTTGGGAGAGAGTATCAATTTTCACATAAGGTTCTAAGGAAATTGAGGAAGTCTCTAGTAGCAAGGCCAAGGATGTTGGAGTTCAAGAAGTGCATGCGGGTGATTGTTGCAAATGGATACCAAAAATGTAAGTACCACATTTTTAATGTTTTTTTCTATTCAATGTGCCAATTTCCAATTTCCAATTTTAGTATTTTTATAATATTTGTTTGTTGTTTTTAACATTTATGTTCCCATGGTTGGCTATTCTTGTAAACAACACCTAAGGATTCAAAACTGAAGCGTGGTGGTGGTGTGGAGTTTTTAGTTAGATGTAGCTGGTGAAACCAGAAAAAGAAGATGAATAGGGTCGGGTTAAAGAACGAATCGGGCGTGTAGAATAGAGGGTAAGGTTTTGGGGATTTAGGTTTTTTATTATAATGCCTAGGAAAAATGCTTTTTGTGCTTAATTTGAGGATCTAATCTGGGAGACCTAATTTAATGCAGATATTTGATTGAAAATGTGCTCCATTTAACATTGACACTTATATTGATAAAAAAAAAAGACATTGACACTTATAACTAATCCTATTGTTATATTAAATTTGGTCTCTAATTAGATGCCTATAACATTTCTCAATGTCTAAAATAATTGGATAGGTGGGTGTGAGGGTTGCGTTTTAGGGTTTTGGGGAAGACTTTTTACTCCTGTCATAGTTGAATAGGCCAGAAGCAAGAAAGACAAATTAGTTCAAATATTTTGGATAGGTAGGTTCGCTCCGATAAAAAATCTCCTGAAGTTGGATGGAAGGTGCACATTGAACGATATGAAGAATTTTACGGATTCAATATAAATGAACTTTAATTTAGAGCTCAATTGATACGAGTGAAAAATTTTAGAGGCATTTGGACAATTTACTAGACAATAATTTTTCAATCACGACCGTGATAATTTGAGGTTTTAAGTGTCGATAGTATATGTATCGCTTTAAACAAAAAAATAAAATTAAAATAAATAAAGAGATCTTATCAATTATTAACAATTATCTAGGTGCGGGCCTCTTAGTATATTTATCAAAAGGGAAGAAGCCGGTTCCCTTATTAACTTTTATTTGAAAGAAAGATTTCTTACCAAAAAAAATTGTGAAAAAGTCCACGTTGAATGAAAAAGTCGGTAGTACCTTTTTCAAGCACAAGTCTTGCACGCTCAAACTTCAGTTTCCTAAAGAAATCAAAACACCACTCACCACTCTCTAAATCAAAGCAAAAAAATGGTGACCACTCTCCCTTAAAACATGGACGCCGGATATATCTATAAACGGATTTCAAATTGATTTGTTTCTTTGAATTTTGAAGAAACAATCTCATTAATTTCGTTACTCCATATTTTTTCGGAATCATAATTTCATCACTATGAAAAATTTGGCATCATATAGGAGATTGCATAGTCGTCTTGAAGAACTTTCAGGTTGAAGCTTTGATCGCCAGAATAGTCGATGATGCTCAAAATAGTTCATTCACAAAAAAATCGGTTATGAAAATCCAAAAGATATCTCTTTGAATCATGCCAGCCATTCTCAACTGAGCTTAAACATGGAATCGCTTTGATCTTCAAATGGAAAGCCATTGAGGTCACTAGAGATTTGTTCCAATCCAATAATATCTTTGTAGATGCTAGACATAATGATAAGAACAATGAAAATAAAAGCAAATACATATGTTAGCAAAGTGTCATAGGGAAAAGAAAATCAAAATTAATGTTAGAATTGAAAATTAGTTTTTATTTTTTGACCATTTAAAAAAGGAAATTTTAATAGCATTCAGTTTTTTTTTTTTTTGAAAAGAAATAGCATTCAGTTGAAACTTAGGTGTGGACAGGATGAAAATATAATATTCTTATAGTTGCCTCAAGTATTGTTGAGTTTAGTTTGAATTAAGTTAGTACTAGAAGTTTTTTTAGGTTGACACACTAAAATTTATTTTCATACTTCAGTACACTAATTGACATTCTTAAAATAAATTGAGATTGATCGGAAGGGAAACTGTAACGCTGTGTTTGGTACATGGTATTAGACCTTAGGAATGGAATGGTCATTCTTTAGTAATACTAATTCCTTTGTTTGGTTTGTGGTATTAAAATTTCATTCCCATTCCTAAGGAATAACTAATCCCATAAATCATGGGATTGACCATTCCCAAATAAACCATGGTATTCTCCATTCCCAATCCTGGGTAATAGCCCAATCCTTCTGGAAAAAAAAAATTTTGAATATTATTTTTTGGACTTATTTTTCATTGATTTATTTTTTGGTTCAATCTGCATGTTCGGATAAGATTCTTAGTTGTCTTGATAGTTTTCTTTTTGGATTTGCACATGTGCTCTATTGAATTCACAAAGAACTATAGTTATTCATTTGAAATGAATGACAAATTTTGAATATTTTTTTATTTTGCTTTTGATTTCTTTTTGTGAACCTATTTTTTAAGGAATTTGTTTTCAATTTTTTTTTAAAATTTATAGAGGTTTAATTTTTTTGAATAAATTCTCATTTTTTCTACTTATAAATTTTTTTATACATAACTTTCAAAGGCAATCACAATCATAAAAAAAATTGTTATCAATTATTTTTAGTTACTATGGATATTTTGGTTAAATTTCATTCCATTCCAATGAAAAAATTGTTTTATCCAAACTTTGGAATGAAATGGGCATTCCATTCTAAGACTTAATCCTAATTAATTGCCAAATATTGGAATGGTAATGCGTATTCCATTCCATTCTCATGTTCATTCCATTCCTAAATAAATGCATTACTGCGTACCAAACGCAACGTAAGAATCTTGAGTAATAAAAAAACGTGACATTATCAACTGTCAATTAGAAACATTTTGATGTACATTTATAATTATGACCGAAAAAGATGGCCTCAAGAATTGAGGGTCATCTCCTATAAAAAGCACGAGGACAAGACTACAGCAGGCATTTTGGGCCTACTACCTGCCCAAATAATGAAGCAATTTACTTAGACAGTAGACATGTGTGCATTTTGATGGACCAAAGAAGAACTAATGCAGCGAAATGAACTCATATGCCCCAGAAGGTTAGAAACTAACAAAATCTGTGATGGACCAAGGTTCTTCTACATTGTGTTACGATTTTTTAAGAAAAAATTAAAATTTTATTTTTAATTTTATTTCAATAAATGATTCAATAGAACATGAATTTTGATTGTAAAATTTAAAATTTTTGATATTCTATATTTGATTGGAATATCTTGGTTTTAAGTATAATATTTTAAACTTAAGGGATCTAAATATTATATACCTACAAATTTCAGGGGTTTAAGTGTAATTTATTAACAGATATATTTACAACATGATCTAAGTGTTATGTGCGTACAAAATTTAGGGGGTCTGTGTGTAATATTTCAAATGTCAGGGGACTTGATTAATTAAGTGACAAACTTCAAAAAACTTGGATGTAATTATCCCTTATAGATATTATCTACGAACTTTGCACTATACCAACACAGGGTTAATGAGTTTGAATTTAATCTTAACGAATTGGAGCAAAAAATAAGTGAACCCGTTAAATTCATTAAGTAAAAGAGTCGATACGAACTCTCTTAAATATTATACAAATTAGGTAGACAATTATCTAATATTAGAATTAAAAAGTTTAATTCTCAACTTATAAAAGTATAACAATGACTAAGATTGATTCAATCTTTATTACTTTGATTTAATGGTACAAAATTTATCCCAATTTTTTTTTCACTAAAAAACATCAATTTCTCTACACAACACCCCAATACTAGACAATTCAATTAACATACTCTCTAATATCAAAAAATTTCATCAATCTACATTTGCATCTATGTTCATTTTAATTTTAAATAACATAATTAAATTATTATTTAAAATATCTTCAATCTCAATTTGCATCCTCAAAGATAAAAAAATCTCAATTTATATTCTCAAAAATATAAATCTATATCAATGTACACCACAAACTAATAGTTGTCATTGCCTTGTGAAGACTTTGTCTTTTTTAGGTCAAGGGCTCAAGCCTCCTTTGCCCCTCCAAAAAAAAAAAAACTAAATAGATAAATTATACTTAGTCTCCCTCATATTTTTCACTTAATCACTTAAACCTTCTCACATTTGAAATATTATACCTACACCCCTGAGAATCCAAATATGACTAAAAGTGTTTTCTCAATTGAGCATCCAAATAGTTTTGTTCAAGTGATGTATTGCATTGGATATAAAAAATATTACATAATACTAGTACTCTTGAACATTATATAATGTCTACATTGTATTAGACATTCAAAGTGTAAGCTTAATTTTGAATTTTAGCGTACAACGGACCCACAAAATAAAGGATAATATGGAAATTACAGTTGTTTATTAGGATGACATCATGTTTTTTAGTGGTTATATTAACGGATATTGGCGGCAGAGAATTATGTATTGCACACGCACAAACGTCAGGAGTGTAGGTGTAATATTTTAAATGTGAGGGAATCAAGTGATTAAGTGACAAATTTGGAAGAGTCTAGGTGTAATTTACCTATTTAGTTTTGGACCGCAAATTGACATTTGTTATCTTCAAGGGCCCATTAAAACAGATTTATATCTTAGAGGATATAAATTAAAATTTTTTATCTTTAAGGATATAAGTATAAATTGAGATTTTAAAAAAAAATTAAAGTGTAATTTGAGATTAACCTTTAAAAAATTGATTTCTTGAATTTTGTGAAATTGAAAGGGCCAAAAAGCCCTCATGCCTTTAGCATGACTTACGCCATTACAGACTAAAAGAGTTGTTCGTACATTGCGTTCACTCGCAGCTGGAGAAGCACAAAAGAAGCTCGTCTAAAGTTCTTCTTCTTCTCGTTGCATACAGCTCAATCGAACGATTCTTCTCGTAATAGGTTTGCTCACCAAACTCTGTGATTTCTCTCTATATGGTTCATGCAATTTCTTATTTATTTTCTAACCTACATTAGTTTGATAACGAAGAAATTTAGGACTTTCCTATGTTTTTGTTGTTTGTTTCTTGAATTTGGGTTCTGGGTTTTAATTACTTTGAGCAATTGAGTGTTTCTTTGGCACTACCTAAAAGTGAGAAATTAGATTTTTGCTCTATTTTCTTTTTGTGAAGATGTGTTGGAGAAATTTTTGTATTCTGTCTCACTGATGAGTATTTACGTTTCTTGGGTTTAGGGGTTACTACCACTTTGAGGCTTTTGTATTGTTATGAATATTGTTTGAGGAAACCCTTGATGGGTTTTGTAGTGGTTGACTGAATGGGGGTTTTGAGGCTGTTTGGAGGAGCTGGAGGTGTTATTGCCTTTTGGGTTTAATTTGTGGGTGTTGTGAGTATAGCATGCTTTTGGAATTTGTTTATTTGGTTGCTCTTATCAACAAAATTTACAGAGATCATAGAAATTAGAATCCTATTGCGTACTTCCTTATGCTTTGTCCTGTTTGCTTTTCTATTTATGTGTTTTTGGGTTTCTTTTTTCTTTGTAAATTTGTTAGATTTCTTGTGGTTTGGTAATATGTGACTTTTTTTTTGTTGAGATATGTGTATGTACTTCAACTTTATAAGATTAGTAAAGAAGTATGTTCTTTCTATACCTTTGCATCTATATTTCTGTGACATTCTAGTTTTGCACCACAAATACAAAACTGAACATAGATAATTGATTATATACATAGCCTCGTCTATATGTTGAAAACAGAATATCTTGAAGCAGACTATGCAGTAGTCCTAAATACTGTACACCTTTTATAGATGTGTGATCATGGTTGTTCCTGTGTGTTAAGATTAGTTAAAACCTGCTATTTTGGTAAAGAGAATAGAGTTTTAGATAATTGATCAACATTTCTGCCATCATCATCAGTAGGATAAGCAGAATTTAGTTTGTCGTAGTGCTCCTCACTCTGATTATCAATTTTAAATAAAATGAGATCCTATTTGTTATATGATCACTTTTTACCTTGAGAGTTTATGTGCTGATGATATGGACATAGTTGTATATAATTGATGTACACTTTGGTAGTGAGGTTGATGCAATACAAGTTTCAAACTATTGGCATTGCCATTGTCTATGGATTATGAATTGTTTTAACATACTTATCACAACTATTTCTTGTTTTGTCATAAGAAGAGAGCGAGGAATTTTAAAATCAAGTCAATAATAAATGTGGTTCTTAGGGCTGTTCTTTTTCTCTCTCTCTCTACTTCCCTCTCATCCTTCTTTTTTCATGAACTGAAATATA
Organism: Ilex asprella; assembly: GCA_023539305.1. NCBI lineage: Eukaryota > Viridiplantae > Streptophyta > Magnoliopsida > Aquifoliales > Aquifoliaceae > Ilex > Ilex asprella. The sequence goes on from JAHQCQ010044043.1 coordinate 23,478, forward strand.
ATTTGGACTTGGGGTGCCATTCTGGTTTTTTTTCTTCCTATTTTTTATTCTCTTTCTCCTTCTCCTTCTCTTTGAGCTTCTTTCTTCTTTTTTGGTGTTTGTAATATCTGGTCACTGGTGCTTATTTAGTTAATATTTAATTTGGAATTGTTTCCATTGTTGTGTGACTAATTAGAAATGCATCTTTTTATCACCTGGTTTATATTATTTTGTGTATTTGGAATGGGAATAGCTTCTATGGTTGTGCAAATAATTACATTACATTTCTTCTCACCTGTTTTTGATAAATGATTGCAACAATTGTTTTGGTCAATATGACAGGTGGGAATTGTGGAAAATGTTTCGCAAAGTACAGTTGCCATGGAATATCATAATTCCTGCTAAAAACTTGGATGCTAAAGGGTTGATGCTTCAAAAAACAATCATCATTCGCCTGATGGCTTAGTTCTCGGTCAAGAAGGCCACGAAAGATCTTGGTTATTTTCTTGTGGTGACAACATTAGAGAGCATTGGGGAAGGGAAGGTTAGACAAAACTCAGGGGATGTACTCTTTCCTGTTGTCTTCAGCTGCATCACCTTCAGGATTTACAGGAGAGAAGTCTTGGAGGGAGTTGTTCACAAGATTTTGAAGCACGGAGTTTTCTTGAGATGTGGGCCTATCGAGAACATTTATCTATCCAATAAGAAAATGCCAGGATATGAATATGTGCCTGGGGAAAATCCCATCTTCATGAATGAAAAGATGCCGAAAATTGAGGAAGAAGTGGTGGTGCGCTTCATTGTGATTGGGGAAAAGTATATAGAGGCTCATAGGGAATTCCAAGCAGTTGTTAGCTTGGAGGGGGATTTTCTTGGGCCCGTTTCTTTAAATGTTGCCTTCATCTTCGGCCATTGGTGGTTCCTATGCTTTAATGTACGACATTTTGTGTAAACATTTGATGTCTCATTGTGCTTAGTCTTCAACTGTATGAAAGCTAGCTAGTTGCTACATTATGGGGTAAATTTCTGCGCTCAATGTTGTTGTTTTGTGACTAAACTCTTTGTGAACCACAGCCATCGAAGGGGACTAAACTTAAATGAGAGAGAGAAGAAAGAGTCGTTGATGAGAGAAAGAAAGAGAGAAAAGAGAAGAGAAGAGAGAGTTGCAGAGAGAGAGAAGAGAAGAGAGGGGTTGTTCGAGTGTGGTTTGTGAGGACGAAAATGAGAGAAAAACCCATATTTAATGAACAGTAGATATTCATAACTATTTTATTTTCTTTTCAAATTCTTATTTTGTTGTGTTTACTTTTTACTCTGTGACTTTTTTTTTTTGTTTTTTACGGTGCTTGGAGCTCACATGCAAGATTCATCCGGCAAACAAAAGGCATGAATTTTATCTATCTCTATTTTTTTCCTACAGTGCTTGGTCTTTTATTCTCCATCTAACAACCTACCTATTTACATGCATTAAGTTCAATGTTATCAAAACCAAATTGGTCATCGAATCGACAAAGAGATTGGATCAATGGTTCACTGGTTCAACCGTTGGATCAATTAGTCGGATCAATCATACAATAAAAAAATATACATAATAATTATAAAACATAATAATTAAACTAAAAAATATAAAATATGTCTAAAATGCATACAATTTGTCATAAAATTAATATAAAATATGTCTAAAATGTATACACTCCTCCAAAGAATAATATGTATTTAAATTATAATTTTGGAATTTAACCTAATTTTTGTAGCATTTTTCAAGGCATTCCTACATGGAAATTAATGTTGAGAGGGAAATGACACAAGACACGAGGTCCTGTTTCATTAAAGTCCCACCCAACTTTTTTCATCCACTTTACTCCACCGACTACAACTACAAGCCCCACAATTCAAACAAAACTTTTTGGCCATAGAAAAAGACATTGTTTAATGCAAGACACTTCACAGAAACACTACAACCATTTTTAGTTTGTTAAGCATTTTCTCCACTTTCTTCATATATCAACACTAGACTAAACAATTTTACCTTAACAAAGCTGCTGCGTTCTCTTCTCACTTCACTTTCTCTGGCTTCTTTGCCTTCTGTGATTTAGGGCAAAATCAAAATGGTCCACATATAAAAAATAGGTTGTCCGAGATGTCGTCTGAGTGCCTCGCAGTCGCTGGTCGCCTGAGTGCCTCCCAGTCCATCCAATGGTTGTCTGAGTTGTTGCCTGAGTGCCTCCCAGTAGCCAGTTGGCTAAAGTTTATAAGAGACGAAGGGAAGGGCTATGTTGTTTGTTGTTGTGCCTTCAGCAATTTAGGGCAAAAAAATGGCCTAAATAAAAAAATATTCTAATTTAAGGTTCTTACTGCATCAAACCGTCCCGTTGACAGTTTTTTACAACTCTCTCTCTCTATTCACTACTGACACACACTCCCTACACTTACATATAAGCATACAATGCAGTACTCATAAAAGTGTAAAGAATTAACGGCTCTCTATGTTTCTTTCAGTGAAAGTGAGAAAAGAATCAAAATCAGTAGAATTAAAATCAGAAAACTAGTTGCCCCCGAAAAAAAAACTGTTCATTGATGACAAAAACTCCAAATCAATAATGAAATTTGCATACAAATATACAAATCTATGCATATTCTGGTAAAAAAATACAGATAAAACAAAAAAAAATCAATTAGGGTCTGTGATGTACAGATCAATGTAAATCTATGCATATATATACACACTTATGTTTATATATACATATATCTATACAAGTAAAAGAATTACACTTACCTTCACAGCGAATGGAAGCTTCTTCTTCGTGGATCTGTGAATGGAAGCCTCTTCTTCGTTGATCTGTGGGTGGAAGCCCCTTCGTCTTTGAGAGAGAGAAAGGAGAACAGAGGCTGAGAGAGAGATGAGAGAGTTATTGCTGAGAGAGAGAAAGAGAGAGAAGATAAGAGAGAGTTGCAGAGAGAGAGAAGAGAAGAGAAGAGAAGAGAAGGGTTGTTCGAGTGTGATCTGTGAGGACAAAAATGAGAGAAAGACCCATATTTAATGAACAATAGATATTCATGACTCTATTTTATTTTCTTTTTAAATTCTTATTTTGCTGTGTTTACTTTTTACTCTGTGACTTCCATTTTTTTTTTACGGCGCTTAGTGCTCACATGCAAGCTTCATCCGGCAAACAAAATGCATGGGGTTCCATCTATCTCTATTTTTTTTTCTACAGTGCTTGGTCTTTTATTCTCTATGTAACACCCCGCATTTTATTTTATATATGCATATAGATATATACTAAATAATTGTTGTAAAAATGGGGATATATGTAGTGATGTGTATTTAAATTTGGTAGATTGAAAAAGTAGAGATTTAAAATATTAGTGGAAATAATAATTGAAATTTAGTTTTAATAAGTGAAAATATGAAATTTTAG